>JAGKTI010001323.1:29045-88836 GCA_018397915.1 Birgus latro | reverse complement strand
AAAATTAAGCAGCATATCGGATTGCAGTATTTAGTAACAAGGCTTTCCACATTCTCTTGTTCAATGTATTTTTCCTCCTCCGTGTTGTAGGCATATTTTCCACTGAGCGTAGACCAAGTTCCCCCTGAGTATACGGGCGCCTGACTCCTCCCCCAGGCAAAGGTGGGAGAGGACTGTATGGGGAAGTAGGAAAGGAAGAGAAGAGGGAGGGGCGAGGGGGAGGATGGAGAGAGAAGAGAGGGGGGGAAAGGGAGGGAGGAGAGGGGGGAAAGGAGGGGGAGGGGAAAGGGAAGACAGGAAGAAGAGGGGAAAGGAGAAGAGGGGAGGGGGATGAAAGAACGAGATAAGGGAGGGGGAGAGGGAGAGCAAGAGATGGGAGGAGCAGGCGAGTGGCGAGGAGGAGATGCGAGAAAGGAGAGGGAATGGAGAAAGGCAGGAGGTGAAAAGGACGAGGAAAACCATATTCCCTCACTACCGTCTGCGTCACTCACTGTACCCATCCGACCAAACCTTTGCAATTCGTACAAACTACCCTATTACAAAAGCTGAATGGGGACGAGTTTAGGAGGTGGAAAGCAGTAGAGATGGGAGAGAAGGGAAGGGAAGAGAGGAAATAGGGATGGCGGAGGGGAAGACGGAATGTGAAGAGGTTGGGAGGGAGAAAGTCGGTAAGTAAGGGTAGACAGGTGAAGGGGAGAAGAGGAAGATTGGGAAGAGGAGAGAGGGAAGAGGAGATGGGGGAGGGAAGAGAGGTTGAATAAGGGAGACGGTGAGATGGAGAATGGGTGGGGAAAGGAGAGAGAGAAATTAAAGAAAATGAGGATATGAAGGCGAAAGGTGGAAGGCAGGAAGCGAAGGGACCTGGGGAAGGAGAAAAGGTGCGGAGAGGGAAGGGAGGGTGGGGTGGAGGAGAAAGAGGTAGTAAGTAAGAAGGAGAGAAAGAGAGGGAGGAATATTAGGCACTGGAGAATTTACTTATTGAGAGTCAAACTTACTCCCAATCCCGTTAACAAGATCCCATGCCTTACGCACCCCTTCATCTGTTAGTCTATTCACTCACCTATTTGGCTACCTACCTATCTGCTTATCTGCCAACTTATTGGTTTCTGTTTATCTATTTAAGGTCTCCTATGCCTTAAACACCTAATACCCCTAATATCTCAGAAGTCATCTTATACTGTCTGACCTTAGTCTATCTGTTTATCCATCTATATCTATCTACCTATCTATTGCTGCTTATCCATCTATTAATTTATCTATGTCTCTTGCCTGATGCCACATCCAATGAAAGGATGATCATGGCAAAAAGGGAGACCTCAGGCTCAAGTAATTGAGTCTCTCCTCCCACATTCTTATTGCTATACCCTCTCATGCTTGGAGCAACTCACGTATTCTATCCCAGCAAATGCCAGACTATATTACTGAGCTGAAAGCCACAGAGCCTTAGTGTTAACAATATCTTGAAACACTTCTTGCACAGACAACTGTGCATATATGCATGTTCCACATTTTTTTTAGAAACTTCAACAGGTTATTTCAGGGGGAATTTTGAGTAAAAAGTGCTCTATCAATATGGGTCCAGTTTTCAAATGTTATTGAGCTGCAGTTACTGATGACCTTATGGGAAAAAATGGTCTTCCTCTGAATTCACGCAGAGGGTCATCAGTAATTATAGCTCCGTAATAACTAAAATTGGACCAAGGTGTTATGACACATTTTACTCAGTTAACCCTAGAATAATTTACTGAATTAAAAAAAATTCATGGGACACCTTGTCCCTGGAGTAGCATGGCAGTGTATCATCCCCTTTACTCAGAGGATGTGTAATCTTAGTTTATTCTAGCTATTTCCAGATGATTCTATTTAGCTTTGGAGGAAAAAAAAAAAAGGGAAATGCTCTCCAAAGCTAGACCTTATTAGATCATATAGCCCTGCTAGGCGACAAGAGGGTGCTACCCCTCCTGGCATGGCAGCTACTGGGCATGGCTCGAACTCACGACTCCCCTGGTCCCGAGTCTGATGCTCTATCATTGAGCCACCCTGCCCCCTCAGCTTGGGAGAAACTTTTAAACTGAAGAGGATGGATATGGCCCCATTACTTCTTTCATGACCAGCAGGCTGTCCCAAACTGAGACATTGTTGCTATTATTGCTACACTCCAATCTGTCTGCCTGACCAAACCCATCAACCACACACTAGCAGCAGCCGTCCCATGGCACACATCACTCCGCCGGGATTGGAACGGGGTCCTTGCACATGGTGAGAGAAAATAGAAGAGGCAAAATCCCCAATAGGGTGAGATATGTATGAGTGGTAGTCTCAGCTTCCACTTTGACTCCTTGGTAAGTGTGGTTGACCTCCCTACCTCACAGTATTGTGCAAGGCCAGCTGCAGGGCCTTGGTTGCAGTTACTCATATGGTGGTACCTCTCAGGATGATGGTAATCATCCCCCTACTATCATTTTTTGGTGGGCTAAGAGTGCTACACTTTGCCCAAGGATGACCTGGGACTATGTATGGCAGGGGCATCCATCTTACCTGTGCCGGACCCTTGCTCTGGCCTCATACCCCATCCTACACTGAATAAACCAGTCTGGTATGTGATCACTTTTCAACCCTTTCATCAACAGATTTCCTTGCTCCATATCTATGGTGAATTTCTACATTTCTTACCTTGTCCAGCTTGTGCGGTCAATATACATCCTTTAACAACCCATTTCCATGGCACCCACTCTTTGACTTTTGATAACCCCACACTCATTTCTCTCACACTTTATTTAAAGGCATGCACAAACCTGATGTCTTTGAATATGGGCTGAGCACAGTCCAGGTGAGTCAGGATGTGCATGCTGAAAATGTATTTGGTGTCAGCTTACATCGAGTCAGGCTACAAACCTGGATTTTAAGACAAAATTTTTTAGAACCATTTAACTGCAAAGTGCCTACACTGCATTTTACTATGGCTTATGTCAGATGGCTATGCTATGCTCAAAAGATGAGTCAATAAAAATGCTAAGAACCACAATCAATATTCTGGGCAAGATTCAAACAGTTTGTCTTTATTCAACCTTATAATGGATGATTTTATTAAGCTATCAGAATTTCAAACGAGTAAAAAGAACATTATTCAAACAAGAACAAATGGTTTCCACTGTCTCCTTCCTGGACTAGTGGTTGTGTTGAGATGGCAGCAATGTGGAAACTATGTCTCTCTCCACATGGTGCTTCCACTTGTACCTCCTGACAGATTGTTTTTTTTTCTCTTATGTATATATACTGATTACATAACTGGTTATGAATCACAGTATCATGCACTACAGTCCTAGGGAATCAGGTTTACAAATTTAGTCTAGCTTATATCTAGTGACTAGAACTATAAACCTACAATATGTCACACTCTAATTTATATATACTGTGTATCTATCTGAACAATGTAGTGTATATAAGTAACACATGTAACAGCCTTTAAAAAGGAAGGTTTCAACTCCAGCAGCTAACCACAGCATTAAGGCACTAACGAGGAACCTGCATGTAGTGGCTCTGTGCACCCTGGGTGAAGCAACTGTGACATTCACCTGGAAGCCAAACCTTACATTTTCCTGCACCTTGCTGTGGGAGGGACACTAATCTGATCCTGGTGAGGTGCTGTCTACAACAAGGGGGTATTGGATTCCTACATGATGTATGCACAGTACTGAAGGAGGCCCCCAAAGATGCAGTTGCCTACCTGTGGTTGACAGGTCTTCTCAGCCTAAGAGACTAGGGAAAACAATAACAACAACCACAGTTTTCATGGCCAGTACAATGTATAACATACTCAAGAACCAGGTTCATAAACTAAGGTTCCAAACACAGGAAATGCTTAATGTACAGTTACAACCCAAAATAAATATCTAGCCCATGTCAAGGCCAGATTCTTAGAAGGTGTAGGTGAGCAAGCACAATTCAATCCTCTTAATGATAGATAAGTTATAGTTCAGTACTGTCAGATGGTTGGATACAGTATTAGTGATGGGCCTGTTCCTTAAGTTTATGAGCTTTGAAAAAAAATTATAACGTGTTCTGTCTACTGGTTCAAATGCCCAAGTCTGAGTGACAGCCTTACAAAAATCTGATTCTCACGAGGTGACAACAGGTGTTCATATAAAAGCACCAGGAGAAGCAGGCTGGTAATCTACCTTTAAATATACTAAACTATGGTTGCTTATCCTCAGGTCACTCTGCCTCAAAGGGGGTAAAATGAGATTGGCAGCCTCTGACATATATATATATACTGTATATCATACAAAAAATATAGCATGTGCATTCAGTAAAGTAAATCAAGAGTTGTCTTAAAGCAGAACAGTGTTGTTATTAATGTGGATGACATCCTTGTATATTATGTATCAGTAATTAATTATCAGATGGTGACATTATTATAAGATAATCCTATTGCTGTTTGAACAACCAAGCAAAGAACACCAACTAACATAGGAGAGGGGAAGGCACTGCTTGGTTTTCTGGTCTTTTTGAATCATAGGCATCAACAAGCCCTGGATATTTATTTTGGTTGTAATCACGTAAGTAAAATCATCACTGATCTGGATTTATAATTACAGATGAAACATAACAGACTTTTCCAACATAAGTAACAGGTGAAAAATTAAATTCAACTTCATTTACCTTATTCTCAACAGCACCAGCCTCCCAACTTTGGCTGCTTTAAGCACCATTAGTTTCATAAAAGGTATGCCACAAGAAGTAATTAATATACAGATATGCAACATATGTTGCCAATTTAAATTTAATATCATTCAAGTCTTATACTGCATTAATCATGTAGAGATATAGCTGCAAATAATCTTCAAAGGTACTGGTACAGAACTCTTCTTTACCAAATTAGCTAATGGGTAAATCTTTGCTTTGCCTGTCTGACTACTGTACTTACATATTAATGATATTGTGGGACCCTAATCGATCATAGCAGTGTTTCAGAGTTTCCTGAGCTTCAAAATATACCTTACAAGGAAGCATCACATATTTATCAATCAGTTCAATCACATCACTGATTACAATTCTGTTTTCTACTGAATTATTTCCCTGTAATACATCATTATATGATTCTTCATATTTTTTCACAGCTAATTTAATCTTTTTATCTACTTCCTCATAGTTGTATAGAATATCATCTCTACAAATCTCAGCTCTACTATTCAATTCAGTCAATTTACATCGCAGGCACTCTCCATTTTTACTGTCAAGTGGCTTCAAACACTGAAGGCATTTAAGTACAAATTTGGAAGGCAAATTCATATATGTGGGCCAATTATGTTGGCAAGGTTCACATAAACATGTGAAATAATACTGGAACATGAGACTACTTTTTCTGGACTCAGCAGGGGTCACTCCATAATGTTCACCATAGGAGTCAGTAACTTCAGAACCTGCTGGGATATATTTGATAGCTCTCAGCACCACCACACTGCCATAGCTTACTCGTGTTGATGTGGGGTTGCAAGAGTGGTTGGTCAGACTCAGCACACCAAAAGCTCCACAGCCAATTTCTTGTGATACACTTTGTTGATAATTGGATTCATTAACCTGAAAAAAGATCAGATGATTATACAGTACACAGTTTATGAGAGAGGTCCATGGGCTTAAAGATCTAAAACAGATTTCACTGTCCTTCTATGAAAATCACTGACACAGAAAAAACACCTCTGCTAATATCAGTATACTATCTATCTATCTATTGCCAGATGTCTCAATCCCGCACAGGGTGGCCACAAACAAATCGCCTTCATGTCGCTCTGTTCCCAGCCATTTCACTACCATGCTCCCAACTCACACCCCCCTCTCTCATGTACCTCTTCACTCCATCCCTCCCTCTCATCCTCGGCCTCCCCCTCCCTCTCTCCCCCCTCCACCTCACTCATATACATTCTCCTCGTCAGTCTTTCACTCTCCATCCTCTCCACATGCCCAAACCACCTTAACGTGTTTCTCCTAACGCTTCCTATCACATCCACATCCACACCACAATGCTCCTTCACTTCTTCATTTGTTAGTCTGTCTCTCCATGTGACTCCACATGCTCCTCTCAAATAACTCATTTCCACTGATCTCACTCTTGACTTCTGTCCTTCCAACAGGGTCCAAGCTTCACTTATATATGTTTGAGTTGGTATCACAATACTGTACCATGATGTAACAACTTTTTCAATTCCATGCTCACTTCCCTGTTTCTTATCACTGCTTTCAACGAACCAGCAACCTTCCTTCCCTGCTGCATCCTTTCAAGCACTTCACCCTCCAGACTTTCATCCTTACTCATCACACTACCCAAGTACTTAAATGAACTCACATTCTCCATATCCTCCCCATCCAATCTCACTGTACATTCACTGGCTTCACTTCTCTCGAAGACCATCACTTCTTCCCTACATTCACCTTTAGATTCTGTTTCTTACACACTCTCCCAATCTCCCAAACTCATCTACCAAGCCTTGCAGCTCCCCATCGTCTTCACTCAACAACACAGAATCATCTGCAAACAACAGTACAGGGAGTTTCCAAACACTGCCCTCTCTCACTAGGGCCGCTCCAACATCCACTGCCCGACCTTGTATCTCTTTTATAACCCGATCCATGTACTGATTGAACAACCATGGAGACATGACACATCCTTGTTTCAATCCAACCTTCAAACAGAAAGATTCACTCAGTTTGCCATCCACACGCACTGCAGCCTCAGCACCCTCAAACATACTCTGTCTTCAACAACTTCCCATCCACTCCATATATTCTTAATACTTTCCACAATCCTTGTCTATACACCCTGTCATATGCTTTCTCCAAATCCATGAAGGCTGCATACAACTTCTTTCCCTTCTCTAGAAACTTTACCACTAAAGATCTAAGACAACATCTGGTCTACACAACCTCTTCCCTTCCTAAAACGTCCCTGTTCTTCAACTAATTCCTCTGTTATTTCCCTAACTCTGTCAGTAAGTATCCTACCATATACTTTTCCTATTACACTCAGAAGGCAAATGCCCCTATGATTACCACACACTTCTTTTTCCCCTTTTCCTTTGTATAGAGGAATAATTATACCGGACTTCCAATCCTCCGGGATTCTACCTTCCTCCCAGGCCAATCTGTACACCTTCCACATCCATTCTATTACTATCTCTCCCCCATGCTTCAGCATTTCACCACACACTCCATCAGTTCCTGGGGCTTTCCCCATTTTAACTTTCTTCATTGCTTCCATCACTTCCATCCTACTGATTTCTTCCTCTCTTCTCACAAACCTCCTTCTCCCTGCCATTCCCCAGCCACTTATACTTGCATTACTTTCATTCTCTATGTTCAACAATTCATTAAAGTGTTCTCTCCATCTGTTCACTTTTTTTCCCTTCTCCACTAGTAATCTACCATTTTTATCTTTCACACCCCCACTAACTTTGTTGGCACCCTGTCTAGCTCTCTACCTCTTTCCAGAACATTTTTTTGCATTCTCTCCACTTTGCACTCAAATTCCTTCCAAATTCCTCATCCACTCTCTTCTTACTAATCTTTTCACCTCTCTCCTCCTCTCTACATATAACTCTCTCGTCCATCTCTCAGCTTCTTCGACGCCCCTGTTCCTCATCCACTCATTATATGCTTTCTTCTTTTGTGCAACAGCCTCTCTCACCTCTTCAGTCCACCATGCTGTTCCCTGAACCCCCTTTCATCTTCTCTTCACCCCACACACCACCTCACATGCTGCACAGATTTCTTCTGTGAATATCTTGCACACACCTTCCACGTCCCCCATCTGCTCCAATCTATATTTACCCAATCATTCCTCCACTTCTCTTTTATATTCAGCCTTTATCCCATCCTCTTGTAACTTTTCTACCCTCCTTGTAAGAAATACTTTCTCCTGTCCTTTCCTTCTTCTCTTCCTCCATCTTGTTTGGATTCTGATTCTGGCCACCACCAAGTGGTGGTCAGAAGTCCACTCCCCCTACCTCTATATACTCTTGCATCCATTACACATCTTATCCTTTCATCCACACACACAGTCAATCATTGCCTTCCGTTCATTCAGTTCACCATCCACCCTTCTCAACGCTCGCCATGTATACCTATGGATCATTTTGTGCCTGAAGAGGGTATTAGCTAACACCAATCCCCTCCCGGCACAAATGTCCACTAAAGCACTGCCATTCTCATCCATCTCTGCAGGCACCCCCCACTCACCAACCACTCCATCCACCTTCTCATTTCCTACTTTTCCATTCATATCTCCAATCAGAAATACTCTCTCATTCCTTTCAATCTTTTCCAAGCAGGCTTCCACATTTGTCCAGAACTCTTCTCTCACTCTAATTACACGATCTTGCGTTGGCTCATACACGCACACAATCGCCCACATTTGTAGTCCAAGTTTCACTCTTACCCACACAATCTTTGACCCAACTGATCCATACACTCTTAAATTCTCCTTCCATCTGTTGCTCACTGCAATACACACTCCTTCTTTCGCCCTCTCATTCTCACCTACTCCCGCGCATATGCCCCATTCATAGTCTCATTGTCTCACACTCTCACACCTCCATTTAGTTTCAGTTATTCCACATTATATCCACTTTCGAACTCTCGAGCACCTGTACGATCATCTCTCTTTCACCTCATCATTCATACCCCTTACATTCCAAGTCGCAGTCCTTACCAAGTCCTTTGTCTGGTCCTTTTTCGTCAATTTTTGGTCAGTCCTGGTCCGAGGCTTCTCGTTCGTATTTTTAGTTAGTTATTTTACGGGGTGGGGCACTAACTCACCACCAATCCTTTTAGTTGCCTCGTATGACAAGCAGGGATACTGGGGGAGAATTCTTGAAAAAAAACCTACCCCCAGGGGGGGGGGTACAGACTTGTTCACTGTTTCCTGAATTCTAATGTACCATGATGTCTGGAACTAATAAAAATAAAATTTAGGGAATGGCTTTCATGAGAAAGTGACTCATAGTGTTATGTGATGATGAATGGAAATAAAGAATTATTTCAGCATCTTAGTGCAGAGACAGAAGAAGAAAATAGATTCTGGAAAAACAGTGACCACTCTTATAAAACTCCTAATCAGATAGTACAGAAAACTGAGTACATGAAGATGAGTTAGTGCAACTATTCACAAAATGATAATACACCCATATTTAGGTGGGAGATGATGATGATAATAATGAGATACTGGTGTGAAATGTCTAAAAAGCTGAGTGCGGACAGCAAATGGGATGCTTAACTTCTTCAGGTGGAGTGCTGTCAACAGACTTTGCCAGGAACATCCATCAACATACACTGGGTTCCCCCAGAATCCTGTGTAAACATACCACATATGCAGGTGATGCATGGACCAGTACACATAAAGGGTTTCATTGGGGTTATACCTCCTGCAGAGGGATTGGGAGTGATAAAGCATTATGTGCAAAAATGCATTATCTGATTGGGCCTTGGCTAAATTGTGACATACAAATGGGAGATTACTGTGTGTATGAGTGTGTGTGTATGTATATACTGTATATATATATATTTCAATCATCATCTAATCCAGTGTTGCCCCTTGAGAAGCTCAGGAGCCCGGGGCTAGGCAAATTGTTCCTGACATTTAAGATGAGAGTGATCAGCCTCACTCATCCCTGAGTGGCATTACGTAAGCAATATACCCCAGCCACCTCTTGGATATAAACCTGAACCTATGCAATCCGACTGGCGTGCCTCAATTACCCACTACACCACCACGTGCCATAATTTGGTTTTATGGTTACCACCCAGCATAGTAAATGGTTTCCTGGTGTGCAGGAAATCATTTGGCTTGTCATCAGTGTAGAGCCAATCATAGACAGAAGGAAGAGGAAAGAATGAAGGAAAGAAGGACAGAAGAGGAAAGAAGGAAGAAGGAAGGAAGAGAGGAAAGGGCAGTCACCCAAGAGCAGCACTACACTGAGTGAGTGGATGGTAAGTGTCCCCGAGCCTCCACCTACCACTATGTTGAGCTGTACTGCATAAATAAATTACAAGAGATTAATCATTGCTATAGTGGTAACTTGCTGCAGAAACCCAAGCTAATTCCTGAGAATTACTTTTGTTGACTAACTGCACAGTTCTTACCTGCAATTCAGTGATGGAGTGAGCATTGCAAGGTAAATTCATCATATGAGTGAAGATGGCTGTACCAGAGAGAAGGATGTCTTCAAGGCTTGGAATGAAAACTGCACCATCGAGATCAACGAAGAACTGCTGACTCTTTTCAAGTAATTTCAGCAGAACAACTGACATGGCACACCTCTTGAAAAGATCACTGACTGATCGGCTCATCTTGTTGCCTACCAGATGAAAGATAGTTCTGTAATCAGAGGAGTCATATATTCCCTCATCATTGAAACCCAAGCTTTCAGGGGTTTTACTTAATGCTTCGTGCTGATAAACCGGAATCACCTCTTTCAGTCGTGCAAAGCTAGTCTGCATAAGGATTCTGTAGGCCAATACAGCATTTTTGCCAATATCTAATGAAGAAAGCGATGCAAGTGTACTGCATTCTCGGCCATGGTATGAGGAAAGCGCTCCCAATCGACAAGCACTACTACAGAATACTACCTGAAAGGAAATGGGACATATTTACAATATCTCAACCTTTAATGTTCTGTGACAAAGTGGAAAGTCTTGTTTCCAAACTGGTTGGGAATGAAACTTATCCTTACACTGGAAATTACATAACTGGACTGATCCAAACTGAATACAAAATATTTATCCCCATGCAGTGCATATATATGTTTGGTTTAAATAGTATGCATGAATGTACATTTCCAAAATGGGAACAATATATTGAAACAAACTGAAGCTGACAAGCTGGATATTATCTACTACTTCTGTTGGCTACTGGAGTGTTCAGTTGCCTAAAATAAAATTTCTGAAAAATGCTGTAAAGACTTTCCACTGTACTGTATAAGCAAGAAAAACACAAATGTAATGAACCCATCACCAGCAAAGCAACTGTAGTTTACAGTCCCATGACAACCACCTTTAACTATGTAATGTAGCTACTGTTTGGGTATTCACAAGAATACATCACAGTAAACCAAACCAGTGGCTCTACTGAATGCAGGCAGGTGCAAGCGAGAACTTCCATAGGTTACAGTGATATAGAACCCCTGCTTGCACAAGCAAGCATTTGGATTGGACACAGCCAATACATTATTATGGGGAGGAGGGGGGGGGGGAACTTTCACAGTATCCAGTGGTAACAAGGGAATCAGAAGCTATAAACACTATTCTCATATAGAATATGCAAATCAGGGTACGTCCATTTCCAACATCAAAAGATAAACACAATCTCTACACTCAAGCACCACATGAGAGAAGCAACATATTGCACCTAATGAGTATACATACCTTTGAATTAAAGCCTAAGCAGCATGAAAAATGTGAATTAAAGCAATATAATGTAAATATCCTAACAATGGGAAAAAGAGTAATACCATCACCAAGAACTTAAATTTGAATAAATATAAATATCCTAACAATGAGAAAAATAGCAATACCATCATCAAGCATTTACAATTACCTGTAAATGTAGCATAAGCATCAATACTGGACATAAACTGTAGTGCACCACAACTATTGTAGACTTCGTGCTAATTACACATACCATTCCTCTTTTGTTTCGTTTCGTTTCGTTTTTGAAGGCTCCAACATGCTTGCATGCGTCGGCCTTGGTCACCTAATGGCGGCTCTCCACGCTGCTCGATCCCTGGCAGCCTCCCTGTTCAGTCCCTTAACCCTTAAGTCACACTTAATGACCTCGTCCCATGTCTTTCTCGGTCTACCCCTCCCNACCCCTCCCCCAATATTAACACCTCTCACCCTCTGTACCCAATTATCATCCCCCATCCTCTCCACATGTCCAAACCACCTCAGCCTACCTCTCCTCATCACAACACCAATACACTTCAGTCCCATCCTACCTCACAACTCTTCCATCGTAAACCCAGCCCCCCCAGGTCTTGCACGCAGGGACGCACTGCACATCCACCTAATCATCGTCATTTCTGTACGTTTAAACCTGCGAATATCCTCTTCCTTTACTGCCCAGGTCTCACTACCAAACAGCATCACACTCCTAACACATGCTGCATACAAAGACCCCTTAGCACGTAAGGAGAGTCCTCTCAATGTCAGGAGAGGCAACAGCTCCCTGAACTTCTTCCAACCACTTCTCACCCTAGCAACCGAGCTAACTCCAGCCCCACCTCTGGCATATAACATGTCTCCCAAATAACGAAACTCCTCCACACACTCAAGAGACTCACCTGCAAGTTCAACCCTCTCACGCCTAACAATCTCCACCTGCTCTCCCCGACAGCCGCACACATGAAATCAGCATCATCTTGCAGTCTACCTCTAATACCACTACATCTCTTGTGCACCCATTTATCACAAACACTACACAAGATGGAATTACTTCCCACACCCTTGTGGCAAACGTGCACATGGCCACTCTCCCTCTTCTCTGATTGTACCACCACCAACCCTAGATATCATCACTTTTGTTTTATCTGCATTTACCCTTAAGCCCTTGTACCCCATACCATCTCTCCACTTCTTAAATCATTCCTCCGCCTCCTTTTCATTCTCTACAATCAACACCAAATCATCAGCATACAACATCTCCCACGGGAGTCCATCTCTGAAGTCACGTGAGAGGGCTTCAAGCACCATAATACACAACAAGGGACTCAAAACTGACCCCTGATGCACACCAACATTCACGGAAAACTCATCACTCAAAGCTCCATTCACTCTTACCTGGGTGCAAGCACCCATGTACTTGGCCATAACCACCCTAACCAGCCATTCTTCCAACCCTAGCTTTCTCATTGCCCACTTCACCACCTCTCTAGGGACTCTGTCAAAGGCCTTTTCCAAATCAACAAAGACAAAATACAATTCCCTTTTCTTTCCAATATATTTTTCCTGAAGCTGTCGAACAATGAATATGGCATCAGTGGTCCCCCTGCATGGCATAAACCCAAACTGCATCTCATCAATATTCACTCTTTCTCTAATCATACCGTCTAGAACTCTCTCCATTACTTTCATTATCTGATCTAAGAGTTTTATACCTCTGTAATTTCCCCTTTCCAGGGCATCACCCTTTCCTTTGTACACATTTACAATTACACTCTTCAGCCAATCATCTGGGACAACACACTCATATATAATCATATTTATCAGGTCAGTGACTAACCTCACCCCAGTATCTCCCGAGGCCTTCAACATTTCGGCAGTCAACCCAGACACACCTGCCGCCTTCCCCACCTGCATCCTGCCTATTGCCTGACTCACAGTAGCAGCGTCAATCAAAGGCCAAGGGCCAAACACTGGATCAGCGGGCTCCAAACCTTCCCTATCCCAATCAAACTCCTCATTCAACAATCGGCTATAATGCTCTCTCCATGCATCTTTAATATTCTCACTGTTCACCACTACCCTTCCATCATCATTCTTCACACACTGCTCGCCTATAATGTCCCGATTATCCCTCTTCACCCGATTTGCCACCCTAAAAATCATATTTTTCCCTTCTCCATGATTTAGATTATCAAGTAAAAGTCTCTGTGACTCAGATTTTGCCCAGTATACCTCTCTTCTAGCCCTGCGCTTGGCAGCCAAGTACTCCTCCCTGTTACCACCATTCTTCCATTCCTGGAAAAGCCTTCTTTTCTCCTTAACTGCAGCTTCTACACCCTCATCCCACCACCAAGTTACTTTATGTCTTGGTGGGCCTCTTGTCCAACCGCATATTGCATCGGTAACTCTCAAGAGGTTGTTCTTAAGGGCTCTATACTGTTCATTAACACCTCTATCTATGGCTTCCAGTTCAGCCACCACTCTCCTCATCTCACTATAAAAGGCATCCCTTACTGATTGTTTCCCAGCTTCCATATTTTCCTCCTAGGTACATATGTCCTCCTTCTCATCACTCGTTCCTTAAGCACCATGTCACAAATCAACAGTTTGTGCTGCTGCACACACTCCTCGCTTCCTATAACTTTAACATCCCTCACTAATCTCCTATCAACCCTCCTGACCAGAAAATAATCTATCTGACTACTATTTCCCCTGGACTCGTACGTAATCAACCGGCTGATTCTTTTCCTAAAATGTGTGTTGCACACATACATGTCCATAGCCTCCCCAAACTCGAGTATTCTTTCCCCTTCCGCATTCCTCACACCATATGCACATCCTCCATGGACTCCTTCATAACCATGATCTGCTTCACCCACATGACCATTTAAATCCCCTCCCAGAACCACTACCTCATCATCACCCATACCACTCACTACACGTATTAAATCATCCCAAAATTTATCCTTCTCTGCGTCATCCAATCCTACCTGTGGAGCATATGCCGATATAACTGAAATCATTTTCTGCCCGATCAAAATTTTCACTACTAATATCCTATCACTTACTCTCATAACATTCATGACATATTCCACCCATTTCTCTGCAACCAACACACCCACACCCCCATATCCATCAGTTCCCCCCTGCCAAAACAACTTATAGGGGAGGTGGTGGCTCGATCGGTAGAGAGGTGGCTTGCAGTCCAGACGGACCCAGGTTCGAATCCTCACTGGGGCAGGGAACAGTTTAAGGATTCGAATCTCATTAAATCAGGCTTTACTGATCTACCAGAAGACCCGCCGACATGTCGTAAAAATAGCCCCGCTATTACCAATACACCAGTCCTCTATGAGACAGCCCAAGCGTGTATTCAATATGGACGGTGGGTGTTAGCACCAAAGTGGTGACATGTAGAGGTGTTGGTATGTAGGAGGACTGCTGGGCCTTGATAGCAGGCTGTGAAGCCTATGCCCAGAGTAGGACACATTATATATAAAAAAAAAAAATAAAAAAAAAAATCCTTCCCAACAATCTTTCTGGCTGATTCACCCCTGTACTGGACTTCCTGCAAACATGCCACATCCACCCATCTCCTACTGAATGCCTCAGCGACTTCCCCTGCTCTTCCTCTCAAACTTCCCACATTCCACGAACCCACCCTAAACCCCCTGGGTGATTTGCTGTCCTCAGGCTTGCTTTGGTGCTTGTTTTTGTAGTTCATAGTCGGTAAGATAAAGGGGGGTAAACATTCCAAAGATCCGACCCACTGTACAGACCCAGGTCCAGGCAATGGATCTGGGACCCCTAGCCCACCAGCTTACCAGTGGCTGTGGTAGTGGCCTTGGGGCACCCTGCCAGGACAGCGGCAGGGACACCTTCCAAGCGTGGCTTGGCACTGCAACTGCACTGCCATTATACACCCATTGATAGGGCAGCCTCCTGGGGCGCTACTCCTAGGCTCAGGCCCCTCTCTATTGAGCGGAAGCGGCAGCCTGGGAACCGCAATGCCCTGTACCCTCTAGCACAGGTTCGAGCCCCATCTAGCCCCTGACCCATGGTCTATGCCGGCGGAACCCCAGTCAAGCCTCCCCCCAAAGTCCGCCACTAGGTTCGTTCGTTTCATTTTTGAAGGCTCCAACATGCTTGCATGCGTCGGCCTTGGTCACCTAATGGCGGATCTCCATGCTGCTTGATCCCTGGCAGCCTCCCTGTTCAGTCCCCCAACTCTTAAGTCACACTTAATGACCTCGACCCATGTCTTTCTCGGTCTACTCCTCCCAACCCCTCCCCCAATATTAACACCTCTCACCCTCTGTACCCAATTATCATCCCCCATCCTCTCCACATGTCCAAACCACCTCAGCCTACCTCTCCTCATCACAACACTAATACACTCCAGTCCCGTCCTACCTCTCAACTCTTCCATCGTAAACCCAGCCCCCCCAGGCCTTGCACGCAGGGACGCACTGCACATCCACCTAATCATCGTCATTTCTGTACTAGGTAGCGGGGGCAAAGTTTTCTGGCCGCATGCCCTTGCTGGCGTCAACCCCTGTAACGTAGTGGGATACGTTGTGTAATATGTAAAGCGCATGTGGTTTATTTTACACAATTAATACAGTATACAGTATCCTTTAATAAATTACAAAATAATATTACAAAGCTGTGTTAAGCTGAAAAATGTTTTTTAGCTTAATGGCTACTCATAAGAATGGATAACAACTTCAGCAAATACAGTAATATACATCTTTTGTTTAGCTAATTCCTGCTCCCACCCAAGAAGCATATCTCACAGCAAAAGCACCATACTCATGTAACATGAGTAAAAATTAGTTTTAATCAACCATCTATTTTCATATGAAAACAATACTTTCTGGCATACTTTGGTGCTTTGTCCAAATCTGACCTTCATTTCTTTGGAGGGGGGGGGGGAATTACCATTTGGGGGGAAATGATGACAGTTTTAAAAATGGCAGTTATTACAAAGAAACTAAATTCTTTGGACCTAACCTTGATTTACTAATTCTGGCATTCTTCAGACCTAACCAAGAGAATGAAGCACTAAAATCAAACCTAGCTGACCCATAGGTATGGTACAATGGAAGCCACATCCTTTGACCTAACCTTAACATTCTCTAGACCTAACATTTCTATCCTTCAGACTTAACCTTGGCAAAATAATCTTCTTTGTCACTTCCTCATAAAGAAAGTTATTTCATCAGTGTCAAAGGTCTACGTCTATAGAAAATATCAAGTTCCATCCATCCATCATTCA
Source organism: Birgus latro (assembly GCA_018397915.1). NCBI lineage: Eukaryota > Metazoa > Arthropoda > Malacostraca > Decapoda > Coenobitidae > Birgus > Birgus latro. The sequence goes on along the minus strand of JAGKTI010001323.1, from coordinate 72,125 downwards.
ATCCATCATTATCCCATCAGGAAGCTAAAGACCTGGGTCTAGATTATTCACTCTAAACATTTAAGACGAGAGTGACTAGTTGCTAAATCTTCATTGGAATGCGAGCAATAAACCTCAACCATCCTACAGACATAGGTCTTTATAGGCCACATCCAGTTGGAGCACCCAGAATCACCAGACTTCTAGGTATCCACTTGTTAGCTATGTAGTTACCTTCCAATACTGCAAATGGTACCCTGAGCTTCTGGAAACCATCTGTCTCTTCATTCAGTGTAAAGCTACCTGAAGGAAGCACGAGATGAAGTGCTCACCAGTGCAAGCACTAACCAGTTCCAAGTTTGCTTAACTCCACTATTTAGATGAGAAGTGATGCACTCAACATTTTATGGGTGCTGGCAAAAGTTATAGTACAGAATCAAAATCTAGCTTGAAAACAGCTGGTTAATTCAAATGAATCTTATCATATGCTGAATCAACTTCCTCAGTATGATGATACATTCATTCATCATCCAATCCCACACTTCCCCACAGAAACTGGAGTGCAAAGGCCTGGGACTAGGCTACTTTGTTCTCCACATTTAAGGTCAGGGCAACCAACGTCAAGCACTCCTTTGTGATATTATATGGGAAAATAAACCCCAACCATTTCTCAGATGGAGTTACCTTAACCTGCTAGACCACCAGGCATCACTGGTTACATGATTACCACCCAACCCTAGAAAATGTTTTCCTGGGAAACAGGAAACTCTTTTTGTTATTCTTGTTACCTTCAGATGATCTTACATATCTTAAAAATGGCATCTCATCCTGAAAGGATTAAACTTCATTGCTCATATAATGTGCACCACACAGCCCTGTACTATACAGTACTTCCAAGTCAAACTTTGTAAGAATGCTTGCTTCAAGATAAAATATGTTACGTTTAAGTTGGGGAAAATCTTTCACACTGAAGTGGAAAATGAAGCCCACATCACTCTTGGGCCTGTATTCTTGTCAGTTAAGGAAGGTCCATAACACCTCTTCCTTAGGGATTTGTTTTAGGATATGGCTGGTTAATATTCTTTTTATATGTTATTTATGCAGAGTTTGACGATATTAGAGAGAATTATATACCGTAACACAAAAGAGGACAGTATGGTGTAAAAAGCCAAATAAATCACCTAGGAAGAGGTGTTAGGAAGCTTCCTTAACCGACAAGAATGTCATCTCTGGTACCCCTACAGTCTGAAAAACCTGCCTAGACTGAATACAATTGTTGGGTATTCACAAGAATATACTGTACTAGAAAGTGATCATTGTAGTGAAATGGTTAGGCATTAAACTAATCAATGAATGAATAGTTAAATAACCATTACTTAACAGTTTGTTTGAGCTAAAAAAAATAAAAAAGGAACAAAAATTAAAATATGAATAATAATAACAGTAAGATAATATTGTAATAATAATAATAGCAGTAAGGTAATGCTGTAGTAATAATAATAATACAGTAATAATAATAATAATAATAATAATAATAATAATAATAATAATAATAATCCAACCATCCACCATCCAATCCTACATTGCCCCATGAGAAGCATAGGAGCCCGGGGCAAGGCAAGTAGGTCCTGACACTTAAGATGAGAGTGACCAGCCTCACTCATCCCTGAGTGGCATTACGTGAGCAATAAACTCCAACCACCCCTTGGATATAAACCTTCACTGGCTCAATCTGATTGGGGCACCTTAATTACCCACTAAACCACCAGGCGCACAAATCTGATTATATGGTTACCACCCAGCGCAGTATATGGTTTCCTGGCGTACAGGTAATAATAATAATAATAATAATAATAATAATAATAATAATAATAATAAAAATAACCTATCTATCTATTGCCAGACGCCTCAATCCCGAACGGGGTGGCCACAAACAAATCGCCTCCATGTCACTCTGTCCCCTGCCATTTCACTACCACGCTCCCAACTCACACCCCCCTCTCTCATATACCTCTCCACTCCATCCCTCCATCTCATCTTCGGCCTCCCCCTCCCTCTCGCCCCCTCCACCTCACTCACATACACTCTCCTCGTCAATCTTTCACTCTCCATCCTCTCCACATGCCCAAACCACCTTAACGTGTTTCTCCTAACGCTTCCCATCACGTCCTCAATCACACCACAACGCTCCTTCACTTCCTCATTTGTTAGTCTGTCTCTCCATGTGACTCCACATGCTCCTCTCAAATAACTCATTTCCACTGCTCTCACTCTTGACTTCTGTCCTTCCAACAGGGTCCAAGCTTCACTTCCATATGTCAGAGTTGGTATCACAATACTGTCATGTAACAACTTTTTCACTTCCATGCTCACCTCCCTGTTTCTTATCACTGCTTTCAATGAACCAGCAACCTTCCTTCCCTGCTGTACCCTTTCGAGCACTTCACCCTCCAGACTACCATCCTTACTCATCACACTGCCCACATTCTCCATATCCTTCCCATCCAATCTCACTGTACACTCACTGGCTTCACTTCTCTCGAAGACCATCACTTTACTCTTCCCCACATTCACCTTTAGATTCCGTTTCTTACACACTCTCCCAAACTCATCTACCAAGCCTTGCAGCTCCCCTTCGTCTTCACTCAACAACACAGTATCATCTGCAAACAACAGTACAGGGAGTTTCCACACGCTGCCCTCTCTCACTAGGGCCACTCCAACATCCACTGCCCGACCTTGTATCTCTTTTATAACCCCATTCATATACAGATTGAACAACCATGGAGACATGACACATCCTTGTTTCAATCCAACCTTCAAATGGAAAGATTCACTCAGTTTGCCATCCACACGCACTGCAGCCTTAGCACCCTCATACATACTCTTCACTGCCTTCAACAACTTCCCATCCACTCCATATATTTTTAATACCTTCCACAACCCTTGTCTATCCACCCTGTCATATGCTTTCTCCAGATCCATGAAGGCTGCATACAACTTCTTGCAATAAAAATCATCATCATCATCATCCGGACCTCCTTCCCCACCCCTATGGCAGGGTGAGGAGTAGCAATGTCCAGACAGCCCAAATTTGCGCAATCCAATGGGTCACACTTCCATTCACTCATCATTCAAGCCCCTGGAATCCTGGCTCTATCGGATATGCTAAAAACACTCACCACGTTTTGTAGCTTCATATAAACGTATCCGATAGAGTCAATCTGGGTGCTGTCATGTTAAAAAGGTGTGCCAAATCCATGATCATGCACTTCTTCTCACAACATCATCCAGCCAGCTCGATCTCTTGTCAGTTCCCTAGCCTCACCGACTTCCAAATCTCTCTTCCTCACACACTCATCCACCATAACTCTCCACCTTCCCCTTGGCCTACCTCACCTCTTCCCTCCTTCAAATTCACTCAGATATACCTTTTTCACCACTCTATTGGTATCCATTCTCTCCACATGACCATACCATCTCAGTACACTCTCTACGATTCTGGTGTCCCCGACTTCCTAACTCCACATCTTTCACGAATCACATTATTTCGTATCCTATCCACTCTCTGTATTCCACATACATTCCTCAGCAGTCCCATCTCCACTGCTCTTACTCTTGACTTTTCATTTTAATGCCACACCAAAGTCTCACATCCACATGTTAAAGTAGGCACTAACACTCCTTTATGTGAGCCTCGTGCAGCTGCAGCACTCAAGCCTCTGTTCCTTATCAAGACCTTCATTGCACCAGCTACTTTTCTTCCTTGTGTCACTCTACTTTCAACTTCTTTTGCACATTTTCCTCTCTTTTCTATCGCTGTACCCAGGTATTTGAACTCTCTCACCAATTCCAGTCTCTCTCCATTCACTGAAACATTGCAATGGGAGTCACCTTCTCTCTCAATAACCATCACTTTACTCTTTTCTACATTTACTCTCAAGGTACGATGCTTATAGACATCAGCAAAACTCTGCACTAGCCTACCAAGTTCTTGTCCGGTATCTGCAAGCAGTACTGCATCATCAGAATACAACAAATTTGAGATATTCCATCCATCACCATTCATTCCAAATGCCATCCCTCTCTCCATTACTCATGATCTTACTTCTCTCATCACCCCATCCATATACTGTATATTCTGAACAACCATGGGGACATCACATAACCTTGTTGCACGCCCACACCAATCGTGAACCATTCACTTAGATGCCCATTAACCCTTACACAAGCTTCACTACCATCATAAAATCTCTTGACAGCATCTAGCAGCTTACCCTTCTACACCGTACATGTACTGAACCTTCCACAATCCTTCTCTGTCCACTTTGTCGTATGCTTTTTCAGATCCGTGAATGCCATAAACATCTTACCGTCCTTCTCACAAGCCTTCTCTGCTATTTGTCTCACTGCAAATATTTGATCCACACATCCTCTGCCACTCCTAAAGCCACCCTGTTCATCAATCATAGGACTTCTGATATCTCTCTTACTTTCTCTATAAAATTCTTCCATATACCTTCTCTGACACACTCAATAAACTTATGCCACGATAATTCCTGCACTCACTTCATTCACCTTTATTTTTGTACAGGGGTACAATCACAGTCTTTTCCCCTCTGCTGGCACAGTTTCACTCATCCATGCTTTCTTACATATCTCCAACAAGCACTTCATTCCACTCTCTCCACTACACTTAATCATCTCTGCATACACCTCATCAACCCCAGCTGCTTTCCCATTTTTCAGCCGCTTCACAGCACTCTTCACCTGTGCGAAAGTCACATCTCCTGACACTGCATTCCTTCTCTGCACATCCCAAAATCAATCATGTTTACAGCCGCTCTGCCCTCTCTATTCCCATTTATCAGGCTTTCAAAATATTCTTTCCATCTGGTCCTTACTTCAGCCCCATGGGTTAATAATCTACCACCTACATCCTTCACACCATCACATTTCTTTGCGCTTTCACTTCTACATTTCCGCACCTCTTTCCACAATAACTTCCTATTTTCAGAGTAGTTTCCATTCATTTTTCTTCCTAGATCATCATTTACCTCCTTCTTTTTCCTCTTCACTAGTCTCTTTACGAGCTTCTTGCTCTCAACATATTCAGTTCTTATTTCAACTGAACCCCTGTCCTGTAACCACTTTAGCCACTTCTTTTCCTCCAATGCTCTCTTAACCTCATTATCTCACAATGCTGTACCTTACTTCTTTGTTGTTACTCTTGCCACACCACACACTGTCTTAGCATTCCTAACCAAGCAATCCCTATATGCATTCCATGGGCTGTCCAGACCCATTTCATTCCAATTCACTGATTCTAACTCCTCCTCTACTTTGGTCCTGTAATCATCTGCCATTTCTTTGATCCTCAGCTTCTCAACTTTCAGTCTTTCTCCCTGACTGCTCCTCTCCTGATCCACCTCACTCCTCTCAGCTTGATCTTGCATACCACAATCATATGATCTGACAGACCTCCACGTCGTCCTCTCATGGCCCTCGTATCAGCAACCATTTCCATCATCGCCCTCTCTAAGAGGAAGTAATCAATCAGGCTTCTTTCAACACGATCCCCGTTCTCTCTATACCATGTATATCTATGTGCATCTTTGTGTCTGAAATACAAGTTACAAATGCACAATATCCTCTCCTGATACATATCCTTTAGTCACTTCCTGTTATCATTTTCTCCTGGTACTCCATTACAACCCATTATGTTATCCTTCGGACATGTGCCTACTCTTGCATTCATATCACCAATTACGATCACTCTATAGCTCCTCGGCATTTCTCCCACTACTTCATCCAGCTCACCCCAAAACCTGTCTTTCTCTCTCTCACTCCTGTCCTCACACAGTGCACCACCACTTTCACTTTCTCAAAGTTGAACCTGACATACATACACCTCGAGCTGACACATTTGTAGTCCTTCATTCCACTCTGCCACACTTCATTCATCAACAAAGTAACTCCTTCCTTGCATCTTCCTTGCCCATACATTCCTGATCTCACACATTTCACACCCTCCCACTCCACTTCACACCCTTTCATCTTAGTTTCACACACTGCCATCAAGGCATATCTCGCACTCTTGAACAAATTCACCACTTCCACCCTCTTGCTCTCCCCATTCATATCTCTCACATTCCACATGGCCATGCGAATCTGCCCATTTGGTTGGGGCCCTGGGCAGGTATTGGGCTCTCTGAGGCTCTGTGAAACATCTGCCATGATTAAATGATTTTGGATAGGGGAATCTGAGGGACACTTAACCCTGCCAGAAACCCTGGTTATATGGTTAACATCCAGCGTAGTAAATGGTCTCCTGGGTACCGGAAATAATAATAACAATAAAAATAATAATTATGAGTTGTAGTGTTTAATGTGACAGTTTCAAATCCAAACTTTCCAAAGTACAATACAATATCTCCTTGTCTTTGGTGGGGGAGGGGGGAATGTTGAATAAATTAGGGAACTTTCATACTGAGTTTGACTATGCAATGTACTGTTACCTTATGGAACTTTTTTTTTTTTTTTTTGCTATTATAATATGGCACTTCTGCTAATACAGCTTGGTTCTTATTATTCTGCCCACTGTAGGATGGATATATAGTATGGAAAAAGATAATATGGTTTGGGAGATTTACTGACAGGCAATATACAAAAACACTGATACAAAGAATAGGCTGTTTATCACAAAAACACAAACATGCTCACTAAAACATTCATTATGCAAGAAAATTATTTAAGAATTTTGGCCATCATTGGCATATATGTTTTAAAGCAATGAGTGGCAAAAAAAAAAATAACAACAACAATAATAATAATAACAATAATACCCAGTCCCATACAGTATTACCAGTAGCTACCCTATGTGATGTGTAAGAGCCCAAGGCAGGACAATTATATATGTAGTATTGGATATTTATGGATAGCTAACCAGTATACACCCCAAGTGGCATTACTGTACCTAAACATAAAACTCCAGTTACCTCTCTGGGAATCAGAATGATTTGTGGACCCTAATCGATGCCTTCAATAGCAAGATCAAAGATGCTGGTGTGGTATTAGACATGAAATGGAGTTATGGAATGCAATAAAAACTTAATACAATTTGAAAAATTAAAAAACACACACACATACACACACACAAAACAGTATACTAATAACATAATGGAATAAAAATATGGAAAACAGTACAAAGTTGGTGGCACAAAAAAAATAGATGCTCATAAAAATGAGCAGCAGTGAGGTTAGGCAACTTAGAAGTAACAAATCTCAATTTTCTTAGTTGTGCATGGACCATAAATTAATCCATCCATCCATCATCCAATCCTATGTCACCCCACAGAGGAGCGTAGGAGCCCGGGGCTAGGCATATTTAAAAAAAGAAAGAAAAAAAACATTAGTTGTGTGTCATACCAAAGGGCAGTATGGGCAGGGGAGTGGGGTGACGCACCGGGCCAGGCAGCCAGAGCAGTGAATGCGGAGATGAGAGTTAAGATGAAGAACTCTACTATACCCTTCCTCAACAACCAGGACTTCTCCTGTAGACATAATGATAGTATACAGTACAGTACTTATTATTCATAAGATCATGGTATCTTAAATGGTATCAGAACATTAAAAATAAAAATTGTTTGTTTATGGCAGAGCACAGTAAAATACGAGACTGCTGTACTTTAAAGCATTATACAGTATAAGTAATGTACCCTATCTCATTCTTTTAGCATTACTGGAATACAAAAATGGATGATGACTAACCTGGTTTAATGTCTCTCTCTGCCACAAGATATCGTCCTTGCGTAAATGAAAAAGCCAAGTTCACTGCACAGCTTAGAGATGGTATTGTGGAACTCGGATGTAGTAATTCTGGTGGCTTAGGAGTTTCACATATGTACAACGTTCTTTCAGCAAAGGAGGTAGGATTATGGTTTCCTGAAGTTTGCACACTGGCCTGCTGAAGTAGCAGATCAAGAGCTTCTTGGGAAGCTTTCTTCTTGGTATCATCTAGTGGCAATGATGTCAATCCTTGCAGTGATGCTTCAATCAACTGTGAAGCCTCTTTTCTCTTGCCTTGAGCAAGTAGACATTTTGCTTTTCTTTCTGCAAGTTTGCTATGAAGGATCTTTGGATAGCCATAACCAAGAGCCATTTCAATGTCATTAATACATTTATCAAAAAGTTTAAGCTCATATAATACAGCTGATCTATTAGCAAATCCTAGTGCTAAAGGTCTGTACAGGTCTTGACAATTTGCATCACTAGATTTCATGAGGTCAGGATTAAGACCGTCATCATCGAACAGTTTCTTAGAGATTCCTTTAGAAATATCCAATTTTGGATGAGAGGCATAAAGGATACTTTGGTTGTAATAATCTAATGCTTTTTCAAGAAGCTTTCGTTGATAATACTTGTTGCCTTCTAACCTGAGTTTTTCTGCTTCTTTGTCTGATTTCTCCAAAAGTACTGACCTTGGTACCAGATATCCCTGAGCTTCAACAAGGCTCCAGAGATACGAGAACATATCTTGAATGCTATGTGAGGGTCCAAAATGGCTGCTCACTTCCTGTACCTTGCCATTAGTTTTTAATATATTCAGCAGATTAGTGAAGAGATCTTGAAAGTTTGGCACATTAGTTGGAGTGGAGTTCATCTTTGAGCTCTGATGATGCACAAACTCTGAAAAGACATAATTTTAAATACGGTACCTCTCGTGAAATTTAACCAGCTAATTTAATATCCATATAAAGCAACCCTTTCTTTTCTTTTCTTTACAGCACCATACGCAGTACATACGGTACTAGCCATACCTGCAGTACCAAGATGCCTACTGTCTTGATCTTTATGCATTTGGATACTCTGGTACCAGTATATAAAATTATATGAACTACTATATGGACTCTGCATTCTCAGTCTCACTCAACCACCCTTCACAGGCACTAATTTTATCGGCTTACCTAGGGTACACTGTTTCATGTGCTCTCTTTGAGTTCTTTTCATCAACAGCAACAACTTTTTCCTATACTAGTTTCTTTGGAAATTAGCAATAACAGAAATGAGGGAGAGATGGATGAGAATGGCAGTGCTTTAGTGGACATTTGTGCTGGAAGGGGGTTGGTGGTAGCTAATACCCTCTTCAGGCACAAAATGGTCCATAGTTATACATGGCGAGTGGTGAGAAGAGTGGATGGTGGAATGAATGAACGGAAGGCAATGATTGACTATCTGTTTGTGGATGAAAGGATGAGAAGATGTGTAATGGATGCAAGAGTATATAGAGGTGGGGGAGTGGACTTTCTGACCACCACTTGGTGGTGGCCAGAATCAAAATCCAAACAAGATGGAGGAAGAGAAAAAGGGAAGGACAGGAGGAAGTATTTGTTAAAAGGAGGGTAGAAAAGTTACAAGAGGATGGAATAAAGGCTGAATATAAAAGGGAAGTGGAGGAGCGATTGGGAAAATATAGATTGGAGCAGATGGGGGACGTGGAAGGTGTGTGCAAGATATTCACAGAAGAAATCTGTGCAGCATGTGAGGTGGTGTGTGGGGTGAAGAGAAGATGAAAGGGGGTTCAGGGAACAGCATGGTGGACTGAAGAGGTGAGAAAGGCTGTGGCACAAAAGAAGAAACCATATAGTGAGTGGATGAGGAACAGGGGCGTCAAAGAAGCTGAGAGACGGACGAGAGAGTTATATGTAGTGAGGAGGAGAGAGGTGAAAAGATTAGTAAGAGAGAGTAAGAAGAGAGTGGATGAGGAATTTGGAAGGAATTTGAGTGCAAAGTGGAGGGAATGTAAGAAAATGTTCTGGAAGGAGGTAAAGAGAGCTAGACAGGGTGCCAACGAAGGCAGTGGGGGTGTGAAAGATAAAAATGGTAGATTACTAGTGGAGAAGGGAGAAAAAGTTAACAGATGGAGAGAACACTTTAATGAACTGTTGAACATAAAGAATGAAAGTAATGCAAGTATAAGTGGCTGGAGAATGGCAGGGAGAAGGAGGGTTGTGAGAAGACAAGAAGAAATCAGTAGGATGGAAGTGGTGGAAGCAATGAAGAAAGTTAAAATGGGGAAAGCCCCAGGAATTGATGGAGTGTGTGGTGAAATGCTGAAGCATGGGGGAGAGACAGTAATAGAATGGATGTAGAAGGTGTGCAGATTGGCTTGGGAGGAGGGTAGAGTCCCGGAGGATTGGAAGTTAAGTATAATTATTCCTCTGTACAAAGGAAAAGAGGAAAAAGAAATGTGTGGTAATCATAGGGGCATTTGCCTTCTCAGTGTAATAGGAAAAGTATATGGTAGGATACTTATTGACAGAGTTAGGGAAATTACAGAGGAATTAGTTGGAGAAGAACAAGGAGGTTTTAGGAAGGGAAGAGGTTGTGTAGACCAGATATTCATTCTTAGATCCTTAGTGGAAAAGTTTCTAGAGAAGGGCAAGAAGTTGTATGCAGCCTTCATGGATCTGGAGAAAGCATATGACAGGGTGTATAGACAAGGATTGTGGAAGGTATTACGAATATATGGAGTGGATGGGAAGTTGTTGAAGGCAGTGAAGAGTATGTATGAGGGTGCTAAGGCTGCAGTGCGTGTGGATGGCCAACTGAGTGAATCTTTCCATTTGAAGGCTGGATTGAAACAAGGATGTGTCATGTCTCCATGGTTATTCAATCTTTACATGGATGGGGTTATAAAAGAGATACAAGGTCGGGCAGTGGATGTTGAAGCGGCCCTAGTGAGAGTGGGGAGTGTTTGGAAACTCCCTGTACTGTTGTTTGCAGATGATACTGTGTTGTTGAGTGAAGATGAAGGGGAGCTGCAAGGCTTGGTAGATGAGTTTGGGAGATTGGGAGAGTGTGTAAGAAACAGAATCTAAAGATGAATGTAGGGAAGAGTAAAGTGATGGTCTTCGAGAGAAGTGAAGCCAGTGAATGTACAGTGAGATTGGATGGGAAGGATATGGAGAATGTGACCGAATTTAAGTACTTGGGCAGTGCGATCAGTAAGGATGGAAGTCTGGAGGGTGAAATGCTCGAAAGGGTGCAGCAGGGAAGGAAGGTTGCTGGTTCGTTGAAAGCAGTGATAAGAAACAGGGAGGTGAGCATGGAAGTGAAAAAGTTGTTACATGACAGTATTGTGATACCAACTCTAACATATGGAAGTGAAGCTTGGACCCTGTTGGAAGGACAGAAGTCAAGAGTGAGAGCAGTGGAAATGAGTTATTTGAGAGAAGCATGTGGAGTCACATGGAGAGACAGACTAACAAATGAGGAAGTGAAAGAGCGCTGTGGTGTGGTTGTGGATGTGATGGGAAGCGTTAGGAGAAACACATTAAGGTGGTTTGGGCATGTGGAGAGGATGGAGAGTGAAAGACCGACGAGGAGAGTGTATGTGAGTGAGGTGGAGGGGGCGAGAGGGAGGGGAAGGCCAAGGATGAGATGGAGGGATGGAGTGGAGAGGTATATGAGAGAGGGGTGTGTGAGTTGGGAACGTGGTAGTGAAATTGCGGGGGAAAGAGTGACATGGAAGCGATTTGTTTGTGGCAACCCCGTGCGGGATTGAGGCGTCTGGCAATAGATAGATAGATAGGGAGGTGAAAATTATAGACAAGAACTATCCATCTAGACAAGAACTATACATTGGCCTAATTTTGAACCAATATTTACTCCTTGCTTGCTCGGCGAACCCAAACCGGCATCCTCTCCCTAAGGTGAGTTTTCAAGGTTAAGTTCAGGGCCATTTTCACAGCTGACCCTAATCTTTTGGGCCTGAACCAAATGCAATTTCAGATTTCACAGTTGCTCTAAATGGTTTTCGGGAGTTTAATAACATGGGGACGTCTGCCTTTGTTGATGCGGTAAGGTTGATAATTCTGGGCTAACAAAATATGGATGTGTAACTGCTAGTCAAAAATGATGCCTCACTCAGCACTTTTTAATGCTACATTAAGAATGTTTAGAAATTCCAGTATGAATGTGGTAAATGGTTTGGGTGGAGAATCCACTTCACTCAACTTAAAATAATAGTAGTAGTTGTTCCCTGGGCAGTCTGGCTGAACAGCCCCGAGTCCCTAAGGAAGGCCATGGCCGAGACCGAGCTTTCCCAAAGAGCTCTCAAGGAGTGTATGTTGTGTTGTTGGGATAGGTGATTGTGTGCAATGCGGTCTTCGTATGATGTGCTTAATTGTATGGGATGCTGTGTTACATCCTGGGCAGGCGTCAATGATGGAGTCATCCAGCCTCTTCTGATAACTTAAGAGGGCTGGATGATGCCCACATCTCAGCCTGCCCAGGTGGACCCTGTCTTCACGAAGGAGATAGGATTCTGAAGGATGGATATCAGGAGGCCGTGCAAGCAGCTGTGTGTTGTCTTTAAGTGACTGAATGGAACAGCAAGTGATTTGATTACGAATGTGCTTCTGGAAGCTGGTCTGAGGCGGGCAGGGAGGAAGAGATGACAGTACAGTACTTGTGTATGATATCATGTGCTGGGAGTTGTTTTGATGTTCCTTGGTGTGTGTGTGGATATGCTGCCATGTAGTGTAGTGGATGTTGTGGGTTTGTGGAGGCTGCAGTGAGAATTTGGGTGTCTCTCATGTATAGATGATCCTTGACTTTGAGGACTTTGGTTTCTTGGTGTAGGCTAGGTGGTCTGTAGGTGTAGTAGCTGTGCAGCCTGTGATCATTTTTAGAGCCTTGTTTTGTATGGTCTGAAGAGTGTTACAGTGTGTTTTAGTGAGGTTAGAAGCCCAAGCAGGGCTTGCATAATTCATCACTGAACGTATATAATGTTTGTATACTGTGGTGGTTTCTTTGTTGTGTCCAAATGCTGTATGGGCAAGTGACCTCAAGGCATTGAGTCTAGGGGTTAATTTATTTTTGATGTGTTGTTTAAATGACATTGATGTACTGTATGTTACAACAAGGATTTTGTGTGTGTGTGTGTGTGTGTGTGTGTGTGTGTGTGTGGTAGGGGAGTGTTGTTTATGGTGAGGTGTGGGATATGACTGTTCTGCTGTTCAGTTTGTGAGAAGGGTCACTGTAGATTTGGCTGGGGCTATTTTGAGCCTGTTTGTAGTCAACCATTCGTGTAGTGTGTTGAGGTAAGGTTGAAGGATGTGCGCAGCTGTGTTTGTGTTTTGGTATGTACATATAAGTGTTATGTCGTCTGCATTGGAAGCTGTGTGTATCTGTGGTGTATGGGGTGTGGGTATGTCATGCATGTATAGGTTAAAGAGTGTAGGGGTCAAAACGGATCCTTGGGGGACGCCATTTGTGAAGATTCTGACGTTCGAAGACTGACTGGCAAAAGTTACATGTACACATCTGCCTGCTAAGTAGTTTGCTGGCCATCTTTTTGTGTTTGTTTGTGTTGAATATTTTGTTTGTGAGGTTGCTTAAACAAACTTCCTATAGGCTATCCACAAAACTCGCGTTTACCCGAAAGTAAAAATGTACCACTACCACTAGCCTGTTATACGTCATACCACCAAGGTAGGCAACCCAGGTAATGAATGCTTAAGGTAGCTATGTATTCTGAAACCTACCAGGTACTTGTACAGTGGGCAAGACGGAGTTATGACAGCCAATGACAGATGTGTGTCATGAAATCGAAGTCCCCTGTGCTAAAGTGGTAGCAGTGGTCCTTCGATTATATGCAACACTCAATAAAGAAATCCACAAGCCACCACCACAGACCCATGCTGGAGCTGTTTATAAACATAATTGTTGTGTTCGAATCATGCGACATCAGTTATTTTGTAAATGAGTACTGTTGTTTAGGTGTTATGCTTTCCTACAGTTATTATGCATAGATTATCTATATCCAATTAAATATTACAACATCCGTGATATCTGAACTATGAAATTTACTTGGAATTAAGAATAAAGTAATACTATCAAGAATCGAACACATCTAACTAACGGTTGGTTCATTCTTAATCAAATTTCGTGGCACAGATACCTGTACGTTACGGTAATTTGGGGTACAACATATTAAAATTCAACCGAGGCAGCATAGCCAAACAAATTTTCAGACCTTGTATCAAAACAAATCAATGTTTTATTAGTGTATGATTACTACGGTTAGCTCAAGGCCTTCTTTATGGGGTTATTTTAGTTTTCTCTCAACCAAGTATAAATGTGTGGTGTGTATTATCAACAACTAGCACATAAACCCGTCTTCAGCTACACCTCTTAGAGGTAATCACCCCACCCCCTTTTTCTTCAGACCCATTTTTACCACTTGGACCCATTTTCCTGCATGGACCAATTTTTCACAGACCTAACAGTTTCTCCCTTGGACTTATTTCTTCTTTGGACCTCTTTTACTTCATGAACCTGTTAATTTCTTCTCTACAGACCTGTTTCTCTCCTTGGGCCTATCTTCCTCACGGGCCCATATTTCACCATGGATCTATTTAATTTATAAACTTATATTTCTTGCCATGGACATATTTTCTCCCGATAGGGACACGGTAAAACACTCCCCACACTCATCCCACCCACTCACTCCAACCACTCACCCCACCCATCCCTCCTGTCTACCCACCAACATACCTAGCTCAGCAGAGAAAGAAAGAGAGAGATTGTTTTTTGCAACATATATAAGGTGGACAAAATAGACCATTACTCTATTTCTGTTGTTACTCTAAGCGACCTCTCCAAGTTTGTTTACATACTTATCTGTTTACGCAGGAGTTTGTCGGATTACTGATAGGTATGGGTGAACATTTCTGTTGATTTGTTGGTATAGAAGTGCTTTACGTCTTCATGACAGGTTGGTATATCAGGGTTATTAATGGTGATAATGAATATGTGGCTGATTAATAACCTTAAGTTAGTTGAGCATTGCCACCTTTGCTTGTATTAGACAATTCCATTTTGGATGAAATGTAGGAGAGTCCTTACACATTCGTTGATAAACTTATGACTAAGGTTAAGTTTAATCATAGGGTAATCAATTTATGACACATAGTAACTGTAGAAATACTATGATAGCAAGGGTAGGACCGAGTCAACCAACGAATGTAACTTTCATGGTTAGGATAGGTCCTGTTAGGCTTGATGTGCATGGAAAACTTGCTTTCAGGTACCATTAGTGGCATTAGACCCTTGGGAGTTCCTCATGTGCTTGATCACTTTTGACTTCAAACTGGTTTGGTGGTGTACACTGGTTGGTGTGAGGTGCCCTATAGTAGAACTCGATTTTTTTCCCAGCCCAGAACTTACCAAGTCTTTCTTCAAAGGCTTGGACAAGTTGAGTTATAACCACAATTTGAGGGAAACCATTCTGTATCAGTGCTGTTTGGAGTGTAATGATTTTTCTCAGAGATTCAGCCTTGGGAACTGGTGCTGTACCCTCAGTGGGTTTCCATTTGCCTCCCTTTCTAGTGTTCTCGTAGGGGTCATCTTGGCCACTCCTACATCGTACGCCATATGAGTACACCATGAATAATTTTGAATGTCTCAGTCAGGTTCCCTTTCAGTTATGTCTACCCTTCTAAATTGTTACCATGTTTAACTTTCAACCTTTCCTTGTAGCTCATGCCTCCTACTGGGAATCATCGTTGTTGTCCTTCTGTGAACATTTTCAGTTGCTTCTATATCATTCTGTTTATATGGATGCCAAGCTGCATTTTCATATTCTAGGTGTGGCATGACCAATGCTTTAAATATTGTAGGCTTTGTTAATAATAACTTAGAAATTATGCCTTCCTGCCTTTATTAAACCTATTTATTTAATAGCCTAATTTGGTTATGTTTTGTGGTGGACAATAGTGGCATTTATTCAGTGCTGCTTCCACTTATGCTTTGACTCATGTATAGTAACTCCTGTTTTGTAAATCACATTCTCTCTTCTGTTAACTAGTTTTGTATTATCACTATCATTAGCTTATTACAGTACTAGTACTGATTTATCTTGTTCCAGGTCTATGTTGTCATCATATGGTCCGTGAAGCTTCCTAAGCCAGTCTCTTCATACAGTAGTTTTATAAAGGAAGAAATCTAGTACTCTGTACAGCATATTTTATCGTAAAAGAAGGAATACACTTGATGTTCAACACCTCAACCCCAGTTGGAATTGGAACGTGTCAGTCCTGATGTGTGCTAAAGCTGTACTGGTATTTCATTTTGTACATCATTTGAGTATGGTAGCAGTTCTGTCACAAATTCATTGTTAAGGAGATAATGCCAGTGTGAAGAAAATGTCAGTATGAGGATTTTTTATTCATATTTTCATTAACTGATATCAGATACAGTACAAATAAGGGTACAGACAATAACAAAATTGGTATGTCATGGGAAGGCCCAGGAAGTAATTTACAGTGCTGGGTGGTAACCATAAAACCAAATACAGTAATACTTCGATATACGATACCCCTAGATGCGATACCCCGGCTTAACAAGGGGGGTAGAAGTACCACCATACCCCTCCTAACAGTGGCCAAACCCTGGTTTAATGTTGGGATTTGTTTTGTTTTTTTTAACTGATTTTGGCGATATTTTAGACAAATTGTGTTTTTAGGTTGAATTATAAACTGTTTTTAGACTTATATTAATGTGCTTTAGCCATAGGGGAGGTGAACATTGTCATTTTGGGGTAGCTACAGTTTACTAAGCTTGATTTTTTTTCCAGACTTATGTTTGACAATTTTCAGATTTTATTTGTTGGTTTTAGTGAGTTATTTACAGGTATTAGGCTTAGGTTAGCTTCTTTGACTTGAAAGGGTGCAGCAGGGAAGAAAGGTTGCTGGTTCGTTGAAAGCAGTGATAAGGAACAGGGAAGTGAGCATGGAAGTGAAAAAGCTGCTATGACAGTATTGTGATACCAACTCTAACATATGGAAGTGAAGCTTGGACCCTGTTGGAGGGACAGAAGTCAAGAGTTAAAGCAGTGGAAATGAGTTAGGCTATTTGAGATGAGCATGTGGAGTCACATGGAGAGACAGACTGATAATTGAGGAAGTGAAGGAGTGTTGTGGTGTGGATGTGGATGTGTTAGGAAGTGTTTGGAAGAATGCATTAAGGTGGTTTGGCCATGTGGAGAGGATGGAGAGTGAGAGACTGATGAGGAGAGTGTATGTGAATGAGGTGGAGGGGGAGAGAGGGAGGGGGAGACCAAGGATGAGTTGGAGGGATGGATTGGAGAGGTATATGAGAGGGGGGGTATGAGCTGGGAGCAGGGCAGTGAAATGGCAGGGGACAGAGCGACATGGAAGCGATTTGTTTGTGGCCACCCCTTGCGGGATTGAGGCATCTGGCAATAGATAGTAGTAGATAGATAAAGTCGCTTTAAACTTGCTTGTGGGCTCATTTGGGTGGGTTTTGGGCTTGTTTGGGGGGAAATCCAAGGCTGGTAAATGCTCCACATTACTTTACATGTTAAAAGTACCCCTATATACGATACCCCTCCTAACGATGGGGTTTTATCTAACCAATTACTGTACAATGTTAAACTGGGGTATGCCTGTAATAAGATGATGTGGAGCTTACTACAGTGCCTCTGTTAACTGGGTGGAGATACAAAGGAAGCTTCCATCCAGGAACCAAATCTTATAGCTTTACTGTGTGTTATCGTATATTTACTTTCAAATACCGTGTATAATTTATTGTGCTGTATGATACCAGGTATGTAGGGTGAGATATTCTTCTCAGATTCATCATTTCGTCAAGTCTTGAATAATGAGATGATGGACTAAAAACTGTTTCTTGTTATGCAGCCCCACTCTGATGGTGAGACCAACCATGCCAGGAGGAAGACGCAACACATCAAGAGCTCCCCCACCAAAGCCTGTGGCATTAATGGATCATGACTTGAAGAGGTTACTGATGGCATTTCTTTATATATGTAATTCAGTGCAAGAATAATGTAGGGCAGCATTACCATACTTTTATGTAATGACTGTACTGTATTTCTTGCAAGTCAGAATATGAAAACGATAAATATCAGCAGCATCCAGTATGAATACTGTATACAGTATCATATTTTCACTAGAGTTTTAATTTGAAAAGTTGAATCAGTGTTCAGTATTTCAGTAATGGCTGTTTGTCTTTAAGTACAGTAGTCTCCAAGTATTGGCATTGCAATTCAGTTATTTCTGTACCATACCTAGTATTATTTTATGCACAATACTGTATGTTGTATCAGTAACTGTAGTATACTGTGTGTCATCACTATGAAGACTTTTGTTTTTTTCATTAAATACATTGCTCAATCCTGTTTTTTTATATTATCATAATACCAGTTTCTTTGGGTAGGTACCATAACTTTTTTTTTTTTTATGTGTCTGACTCTGGGCATAGGCTTCATAGCCTGCTATCAAGGCCCAGCAGTCCTCCTACATACCATACACCTCTTCATGTCACCACTTCGGCGCTAACACCCACCGTCCATATTGAATACAGGTTAGGGCTGTCTCATACAGAACTGGTGTATTGGTATTGGGGGGGTTAATTTTACGACATGTCGGCGTGTCTTCTGGTAGATCACTAAAGCTTAATTTAACGAAATTCAAATACCCCAAACTGTTTCCTGCCCCAGCGAGAATTTGAACCTGGGTCCGTTAGGATTGCAAGCCACTCTCTACTGATCAAGCCAATGCCATAGTTGACTCAGGTAACAGTTTTATTTTCCATGGGATTCTAAAACAATTGTATTGCAATACTTCTTTGGTTTGAAAAATTTTATTCCAAATATCAGTAACCTATGTAATATTTAATTTTGTACACATTTACTGTACTGAATGATGAGTGATAATTTACAGTGTAACTGCATTGTGAAAACATTAGCTATTTCACTACTATTGGTCATTCCTGAATAGCTATGAGTAAATTTGTCTGTTAAGAATATGGATATATAAAACACTCTTTTTGTATCAAGATGGTTGAAGGGAAATCTGTGAATATGAGTAACTTTGTCTGGTAGTAACAAGATGTAAATATAAAATCATTTTATTGTATCAGAATGGTTAATGAAGATTGTTACAAACCCCTGCAATTTGTGGGGGTTCTTCATTAAAAAAAAAAAAATCTTTTGGCATTAAGACTGAAATTAAAATATGCTCCATCATACTGAAATGGAGACAGTTCAAGTTACTGGTTTTGTAATTGCTGTATCTGAAGAAGTTATGTCCAAGAGGAAGATAATATAGTTATACTTTGTAGACTACAACCTCTTTTTATGTGATTTTTTGAACCAGAAAATAATGCATGTTAGGAGAATCTGTGCTTGGCTAGTTGAGCTTCTTATAAGAAAAATAAATATGGGACTCTGCACATCCAGAACTTGACCATAATACAGTAACCCCTCAGAACCTAGTGCCCATGTAACTTACATGCAAATGGAAAAGGCAGAAGCAAAGAAGAAAATTACCAACAAATAATATTAATTATGTAATAATAATAATAATAATAATAATAATAATAATAATAATAATAATAATAATAATAATAATAATAATAATAATAACAACAACAACAACAACAACAATAATCAAGTACAGTAATATTAATAATAGTAATTATTTAAGTGTTAGGAGGGGGCACCCACCATCCATTCACTTGGTGTAGTGCTGCTTTTGGGTGTCTGCCCTTTCCTTTCTTGCTTCTTTCCTTCCATCCTCCTTTATTTTCTTAATTCTTTCCTCTTCCTTCTCCCTTCAGGTGACTTTACACTTCGTCGTTTGTCTTTCCTTCATTCTTTCCTCATCCTTCTGCCTGTGAGTGACTCTATATTGAGAGACAAACCAAATGGCTTCCTGTGCACTGGGAGACTGTTTACTGTGGTGGGTGGTAACCATATAACCAAATTTTGGCACTTGGTAGTTTAGTGGTTAAGTAAGGCACTCCAGTTGGATGTGGGTATATATTCAAGGGATGGTTGGAGTTTATTGCTCACTTAATGCCACTCGGGCATGAGTGAGGCTTGCCACTCTCATCTTAAGTGTCAGGACCAACTTGCTTAGTCCTGGGCTCGTACACTCCTCATGGGGCAACAATGGATTGGATGGATGGATAATTATTTGAACACATGGCTGTGACAGTCTTGATTATTACTTACTGTACAGATATCGGTACACCCTGCACTGTGCTGTATACGTTAAGCTGTAAAAAGACAGCTCTATCTATCTATCGCCAGATGCCTCAATCCCGTAAGGGGTGGCCACAAACAAATTGCCTCCATGTCACTCTGTCCCCTGCCATTTCACTGCTCTGCTCCTAGCTCACACCCCATTCTCTCATACACCTCTTCACTCCATCCCTCCATCTCATCCTTGGCCTCCCCCTCCCTCTCCCCCCCTCCACCTCACTCACATACACTCTCCTCATCAGTCTCTCACTCTCCATTCTCTCCACTTGGCCAAACCACCTTAATGTGTTTCCCCTAAAGCGTTTGGAGACAAATAAGGAAGTGAAGGAGCACTGTGGTGTGGATGTGAAAAAGACAGATGATGAGTAAAAACTATTTGAAAACACACATTAGAATCAGGGTTTTTGATGTCACATCTCATACAGTTTTCCCAGTTTTGCCAGTAGTAAATCATATACAGTCTGACCGGATAATTTGTACGTGAACGAAAAAGGAGCAGTGAGGCAGTTGTGTAAGGCCACAACATGCATGAGCGGAATTCATAAAAGAAAAGGTGTTTGTGTATGCTCTGTGTAGTAGCCGTGGCTCAGTGGGTTAGAGCGCTCCGCTCTGGCCGTAGAGTCGGAGGATCGAATCCACCCAAGGGTCATTGGTAGACATCAGGAAGGGCATTTGGTCATAAAATGCTACACGCTTCAATCCAAAAAGGCCGACGCATGCAAGCATGTTGCAGCCTTCAAAAATGAAACGAAACGAAATGAGTATACGAACTTGTCTTAGTAAAATCAGTATGCAATAGCCATCATGGTTCATTGCATCACTGTAGCTTGAATATAAACTGTTGTAGTCTTTCTTTCCTTCATTCTTTCCTCTTCCTTCTGCCTGTGGGTGACTCTACACTGAGTGACAAGGCAAATGTTTTCCTGTACACCAGGAAACCATTTACTATGCTGGGTGGTAACTATATATCCACATTATGGCACCTGGTGGTTTATTGGGCAATTAAGGCACTCCAATTGGAATGAGCCGGTGCAGGTTTATATCCAAGGGGTGGTCGGGGTTTATTGCTCATGTAATGCCACTCAGGGATGAGTGAGGCTGGTCACTTTCATCGTAAATGTTAGGACCAACTTTCCTAGCCCCTGGCTCCTGTGCTTCTCATAGGGCAACATAGGATTGGATGATGGATGGATGGATGTACAGTGTACTGCTATGTTTTGCAGTATGACATTATTATAGTGCAGTCATACAGCACAAAGCATTAGAGATAGAATGGCAGAAAAAATGTAATGTTCATGTATTGTAGTCTGCTGTACCTATTTCAGTACCTATACTGTTTTTTTTCGATATTTTGTTTGCAGCAATATAACCATTATCTCCCCTCAACAGGGGCCAGTTAACTTGTGAAACAGTATGCATGGATTGTATAGTAGTACTGCCAGAGTACATTAACTGCTTTCCCCATTCTGTTAACAGATCAGGTCATACTGAAGATGGCCCACCACTGATGGCAATAACCCCTCCCAAGCACATGGCCATCCCAGACATCCCTCGCATCTCTGAGCTGGGGTTTGAGACAATGATGCTGATGTTTAGCTTAGTGTCCCTTGCACTCCAGTATCTTAATATTTACCGTACTGTGTTCTGGCTCCCCCACTCACACACCAAATATGCCATGGTGAGCTCTAGAGGGATAGTTACCTCATTTATTGAATAATTAATTGAGGTTTAGGTAAGCATTGTTTTTTTTTTAATAAATAAATATACAGGTTTCTAGGTAGTAGATGGGGTGCCCATTATTCACTTACTCAGTGTAGTTCTTCCTCCATTTGACTCAACAATGAGTGACTCTTAAACCAGGAAACCATTTACGATGCTGGATGGTAGTCATGTAACCAAATGGTGCCTTTTTTATTTTTTTATTTTTGTGGTAGGTGGGGGCGCTCACCATCCACTCACTCGATGTAGTGCTGCTCTCGGGTGTCTGCCCTTTCCTCTCCTCTATTCTTCTTTCCTTCAATCCTGTTCTGTCTTTCTTTCCATCATTCTTTCCTTGTCCTTCTGCCTATGGGAGACTTTATACTGCCTCTTCTGCCTTTCTTTCCTTCATTCTTTCCTTGTCCTTCTGTCTGTGGGTGACTCTACACTGAGTGACAAGCCAAATGGTTTGCTGTACACCAGGAAACCATTTACTGCACTGGGTGGTAACCATATAACCAAATTTTGGCACCTGGTGGTTTTGTGGGTAGTTATGGCACTCCAGTCGGATTGAGCTGGTGAAGGTTTATATCCAAGGGATGGTTGGGGTCTGTTGCTCACGTAATGCCATTCAGGGATGAGTGAGGCTGGTCACTCTCATCTTAAATGTCAGGACCAACTTGCCTAGCCCGGGGCTCCTACGCTCCTCTGTGTGGCGACATAGGATTGGATAATGGATGGATGGATTTTTTTTTTTATTCAAGGTAGAAGGAACCAAAGGCCATGGGCCCGCAAACTGTTCCTTCCAAGAAAAAAACAAAAACAATACAAAAGATTTGGTGAGTTAAGGTGCTCAACAGGATATGACCTGTAAGGGTTTACATCTGAGAGGAGGTTCAGGCTTATTGCTCACATAATATCACACAGGGACGAGTGAGATTGGTCACCCTCGCGTTAAAGGCTGGGTACTGTGTTGCATAGCTCTGTGCTCCTACACTCCCAATGGAACAAAGGAGGATGGATAATGGATATAGGTTTCTAATGTCATGTGGATACTTTACTGTTTGAAACCCTCTTGCATCTCAATTATGTTCATATTTTTAAATTTTGCTGATATGGTAGTGAGAGAATTTACTTTTGCCCATTGTCTTCTCTAGTGGATGTATTTCCTACATCACTCCTCATGTATCTTGAGTCATCCTTAACTGTTCTTGCTTTTTCTTATACTGTAGACCCTCAATAATTTGGCTTGAATAAGACTCTTAACTAATATACTATAAACCTGTGTGTGTGTGGGGGTGGGGGGAGGTCACAAGCCTGAAAACATGAGAATCAAATTCTCCAACATGTTTACATGCATTGACCTTGGTCACCTGATGGTGACCTTCATGCTGCTCAGTCTCTTGCAGCCTCACTGTTCAATCTCTTTGTCTTAAGGTCACATTCTATGATCTCATCCCAGGTCTTCTTTGATCTGCCTCTTGCAACTCTACCCTCACTATTCACACCTCACATCCTTTGCACCCAGTTGCTATCCACCATCCTCCCCACATGCCTAGACCATCTCAGTGTACCGCTTCATATCACAACACAACACATTCAAATCCCAGCCTTCCCCTCACTCTTCATTTGCAATTCCAACCTCACAGACTTGTCATTCAAGGACATACTGCACACCTATCTAATCATTATCATGTCTCTACACTTGAGCCTATGAATATCCCCCTCCTTTACTCATTACCTCCATGTCTTACTGCCATACAGCATCATACTCCTAACACTTGTTGCAAACAAGAATCCCTTAGCATGGAGGGAGAGCCCTCTCAGTATCAGTAGGGGCAACAAGTCCCTGAACTTTTTCTATCCACTCCTTACCTTTTGCATTAACCTAACTTCAGTCCCAACTCCAGCACCTATCATGTCTCTTAAATAACAGAACTCCTCCACATACTCAAAACTTGCCAAATTTGAATATGCTTTTCAGCAGTGTGCTGGAGTTGGACACCTTCACACTGTAACACTGATGTAACCAGACGGTTCCACTGTCATGTGAAACAAATGTCCGTCATCTCCCTTCGTAGCCCCCCAAAAGGGGATGGTTAACTGCATGATAAAGGCACCTTCAGCCTTCAGTCCACCTGGCATGTGTTCAGATGAGCCTGGGGCACAGCAATTACAACTCTTCAGCTAAAATGGATGTGATATTTGATTCCCTAACTATGAGATAAGATAGCCTATGCATAACTTACATTAAAAGAACAAATGCTGGGATGATGATAGGAGGAAAAAAATTATCTGGAGTACATAAGTAATTGTAAATACTACTCTAGGCTATGATGTATGGTAATTCACATTTCATTGTGAAAATTAATTTTGATTGTCTTCTACTTTCCCCAGAATCTGTACCTGATAGATGCAAGTGTAGTGTGGTTTATTGTTGTGACATTGACCCGGCGATGGGCTTGGAGCATCCTGAAGCTAGTCATTACAAGATGCCTGCACCAGTCTTTATGGAAATCTGCTTTGTCTGTGGCACGGTGCGTCAGAGTGTTCTCGTTTTCATATGTAGCTAGTTTAGGCTAAGTTTTTACTCCAAAGCCTCTTACATCTGGCCTCCAGGTATTGAATTTACTCTTTTTTGTTCCTGTTTAAGCTTAAGTTTTACCTTAAAGCTCCTTAAATGTATCTTCATGATTTTGAATTTTGTTGTTGCAGAAGTTTCAGAGTGGATTCAGTTATGATGTCCAATATTTCATTCATTTATTTACTTTGGTTTTGTGGAATGCAAGTTCTGATAATTTTAAAAAGAGGATTACAAGTTCATGTAGATATAATAACAGTGCTGATACATTGCATATTTGAGCTCAGAGTGTGGTTATGTAGGAAGTTAGTGTGAATAGAGTATGTGCATATCATAGTTTCTAGAGGATAGGATGTTTATAAAATGTCTGAGAGGAACTTAGTGTGAGAATGCGTAGTCGTGTGTTGGAATATGCGCAGAGTGATTTCTAGCATACAGTAGGCCCTTTTTATTTTCTGAGAATGAGGCAAAGAATTACAAGGAGGTTTTAATTCACCTTACAGTGGAGTCACCTAATTCACTTCTCTGTATGCTGTGGAATTGTAATTCACGGTCCTTTGCACAACCAGTCCCTATTTATTTTTTCCCGGGGAAAAACCCCCAAAAGCGCAGGTCGTAGCTTCCAAAGTGGCTCATTTCCTAGGAGATTTATAATTTATGGGCACCCGTGATGTATTCTGCAGCTGCTAGCCAATCACAGACAACCTAGATCCGGCATCCAATCACAGCCCAGCCTTGGTGGCAAGTGTGTGCACTACAGCTGCCATATTTTGTTTACCTCATGTCCTGTCATCTGCCAGCTAGGTGTGTTCCCCTGTGAGTTCTGAGCACTACCTGGCCTTTTTTTTGTCAAGGTTATCTCTCCCTGGGCTCTGTTATGGACAGCCCCAACCCCCAGTGGGGGAAGCAGAGGAGAGGGAACAACAACATGAGGCAACATTACCCTCACCTCATGCTGAGAGGTGCTAAGTTATCCCCAGACCCTACCCACCCCAACCACTTAAGCATTTTTGTCTGTCGGAGTCAGGTGAGGCCCCTTAATTATTATTTATTCCACTTAATTACAGTATTGTTTATTTCCATTAAATACATGCATTGAATACTTCAAAGATTGTCTGTTTTTGTTTGCTGTTGGTTAGTTAGGTGTAGGTAGGGTGCTGTAGGGGGGTTCCACGAGGGTCCAGACTAAATATCCTTTTTTCCCATTGGTTCTTAACGTTTTAAACCCCGGATGTCGTAAAGCACGGGCAGGTACAGTGACTCTGCTGTACATGTATTTTGTTAATTAGTACTGCAATTTGTTTATATGCTATATTATAGTAATAATACAGTGATACAAAGCAGTTCTCATGTCTTGCTTCTCTTAACAGAGTGGTATTTGTATGTGCTATTGCTGCGTTGCTTGGTTTCTGCCTGTACACCATCAGTGATGCTCTTACATACATAAAAATTTTGGCTCTTGGCTATCCGTAAGTAGTAGGGTGTATGTGGTATGTTCTGTAGTAGTTGCTGAAAATTATTAATCATTGTGTTACCTCAGAAGTAACCTGAAATAAAATTTATAGACTAGACTTTTTTTTTTTCTTCTTTAAACACATAGCCAGTAACTGATTTATGCTACAGTATTAAAATCCCATATATTAACTAAGTTAACTAAAACAAGAATTTGGCAGTAGTTAAGAATATGGCAGCTCTGCTATTCAGGACTGTTCCTGCAAAGAGCCTTGTATCTTTCACAGCACAGGATGAGGAAGATTTTGTACAGGAGTCCTCATTATACTGTACATCACATTTGTTTTTACTTGTATTGGTATTAAAGCCATGATAAGTTACGGAAGAAGTACCTATCAGTGTTCCATTCTTACTTATAAAGCTAATTACACTCTTTTTACTCTAACTTGGTCTAAAATTACCATCTCTCCTTCTTGATTACTGTGTTGTACCAAGAGATTTATCCAAGAATATGCTGTTAGTCATGAAGAAGTGTTATGCAAAGGATGCAGAGATTAACTAATGCATTAATATGTCATTGAGTGCTATGAAATAAGTTGCAATGGGACAAAAATCTAGGCCAAGTTAAGGTAAAAAGACTATAACCTGTTTCTCCAATTTACAGAACCAGTTATATAGAAAATGTTGAGATATGTTAGAAAACAATCCAAGCTAATAATTAATACTGCCTACAGAAAGGAGTTTCTCCTCTAATTCATAATTGTAGAGAGATTTTGTTTTTTCGGTAAGGTCTCCTATCCCTAAGATTGGATCATGATCATATGATGATAATTCATTTTTCAGGCTTGTGTTTTATGTCTTCATATTTGACATGGAGATTACTTCTTTTCTTGAAGTCATACCTATTCCTCTACATTATAAGGAAGAAGGAACCAAAGCTAGACAAGGTATTTGGTTAAAATTAGCAGTAATGACTATATAGCTAATGCTTATGTAATTCTTACTAGGTTTTTGGTGTATGGCCATGAAATTAAAAGGATGATAATAGGTATACCAAGTGGTCTGGTGGGTTGAGATGCTTCAGCCAGATTTAACCCATAAGTGTTCATGTTTGGGGGGGGGGAGAGTGGGATTTTTTGGCTATGTACTGTATGTCATTCAAGGGCCCGTGAGTAGGTATCCTACCTTAAGTGTCTGGACTGAATTACTGAGCCCTAGGCCTTTGTATTCATAATGGGGCAATAAAAATTTAGATTTAGTGGCATATGGTGCTCATTAACACAAGGTGTGTTACTGGGCTGATCCTGCTAATTTGGTAAATTTACTAGAACAGTTTTTGTACCAATTGTATTTTCTGTACATAACCTTGTACAATAGCAAATTGATGGTGGTTGGTGGTGGTGATCATTGTCCATTCACTTGATGTAGTGCTGCCTACTTCTTCCTAAGGTGATTCTTCACTGAGTGACAACCCTAATGGTTTATGTAGCCCAGGAAACCATTTACAGCATTGGGTGGTAACCATATAGCTATATAATGGGGTGATGTGGAGCCTAATACAGTATAGTGCCTCTGTTAACTGGGTGAAGAGACACAAATGCAGCATCCATCCAGGAACCACCTTTCACAGTCTTCCCTGCACCTTGCTGTGTTTAGGTACTGTTCAGTGCAAAGGAGCATTAGTTCACTGCATGGGATGGCCTGCAGGGGTGATTGCTTACCTATGGTTGATGGGTCTGCTCAGTCAGACAGACCAGGATTGCTTTGCTACAACTACTGCTTCTATAGCAAATTGCAGAGTTGTCGTTGAGTAACCTGGTGTCTGCCCAATTAGACCCATCAGTCGCATGCAAGTAACGCCCTTGTGGTGCCATCCTTTGCAGTGAACCACTGTTCCCTTCTTGTAAACAATGCCTCACCACAGTGAGGCACGAGAAAGGGTGTGGAGGTTTGGTTCCAGGATGGACGCTACATTTGCATCCCTCTGCACAGTTAACAGGGGCATCATATTAGGATCCACATCACCCCCCCAGCATTGTAAATGGTTTCCTGGGCTCCAGGAATCAACTAGGCTTGTCACTACACGTAAAGCTACCTTAGATTGAAAGTAACAGTGGTAGGTGGGGGTGCTCACTATCCACTCACTTGATGTAGTGCTGCTTTGGGTGTCTGCCCTTTCCTCACGTCCATCCTTCCTCTTCTGTTTTTCTTTCCTTCACTCTTTCCTCTTTCTTCTGCTTATGGGTGACTTTACACTCCCTCTTCTGTCTTTCTTTCCTTCATTCTTTCCTCTTCCTTCTGCCCATGGGTAACTTTACTCTGAGTGATAAGCCAGATAGTTTCCTGTACACCAGAAACCATTTACTACAGTGGGTGGTAACCATATAACCAAATTATGGCACCTGGTGGTTTAGTGGGTAATTAAGGTGCTCCAATCGGATTGAGTCTGTGTAGGTTTATATCCAAGTGGTGGTTGGAGTTTATTGCTCACGTAATGCCACTTAGGGATGAGTGAGGCTGGTCACTCTCATCTTAAATGTCAGGAACAACTTGCCTAGCCCGGGTTCCTGCGCCGCTCATGGGGCGACATTGGATTGGATGATGGATTGATGGATGGAACAGGAAGGGTGGGAGAAGTAAGAAGAAGGGAGGGCATATACAGAAAAAGAATGATGAAGGTGAAGGGAGAAGTAGGCAGCACTACATGAAGTGAATGGATAATGGTTGGACCATTTAAACGGTAATGCATAAACCGTTCTTTAAAACTTAGTGTTGGTTGAAAAAGAAAATGTGATATGAATTTAAATAACACTATCTAACACTAATAACACTAATCTGCATGTTAAATTTTGAATTTTTTAGCTGCCAAAATACTGTGAAAGAGTAAATATCAAGGCTGTACAGTAAATTTATAACTTAATTCTGACTTATTTTTTTAGTCAGTTGGATTTTTATAGCAGTTACAATAATGTTTAAAGTAATGAGTCCTATACATCATAATATACATACAACTTGTTACCATGGACAAGAACATGACTGACCTGGCAAAAGACTGCTCACCATCAGGCCATATTTTTTTGCCTGTCTCCCCTTACCCTCCCCATCCACTCAGGGCCTTATCATGGTGCTGCTAATTATGAGGTGTACGGTGCTACTGCACAACACCACCTACAGTTTTTTATAGTAAATGACAACAGAAAAGATAGTTTACTATTAAATTAATATTACTGAGTGATGTATTTTACTATCATTTGTGAGTGTACACTACACACCTAGTACACCCAGAGTATACTGGGTTCACCCCTGATTGTATGATGGATGGAAAGTAATGGGGCAGTACATTGTCTTGTTATCACGGTGCCATGAGTTATCCATGAAGAAGTATACCCTATAGGTAGCACCCTTTCAGCTTGACCCTTTAGGTGTGATTGAAGATACACGCTCAAGCACAGACACACACACATGCGCAGATAGACAGACATTAATTTCCTTAATGTTTTTCCTCACATTTACTTGAGTAAATATTATGGTTACTTTTGTTTTAAATTTGAATTTTTATTTTTTTAAAATGAAGATAGGTATAGCCTTTTCAGCTTGACCCTTTAGGTGTGATTGGAGATACATGCTCAAGCACAGACACACACACATGCACAGATAGACAGACATTAATTTTCTTAATGTTTTTCCTTGCATTTACTTGTAATTTTGCAAGACATTGTAACTTTATTCTAGGAGATGTTTGATGGTCTTGTATTTAGGAAGCACCTTCCAGAGAGGCAGCCTTGTCTTGCACATGGGTTTGATTCCCAGAGGTGCTTGGAGGGTTATTGATCATGCAGCTGTATTAAATGGAATGAAACTTAACAAATTAATCGCATGTCTGTCTGAGATTTGATCTCAGGCCCTCGCGCTCCACATGCGTGCATGTTGTCACTGAACCAAAGAGAGAATCCTCGCATTGCCTCTAAGCGCCGTGGGCATTTATAGACCCCATAACATCACTCTTTTCTCCCCTCGGTGATTAATTTGGTGAGTTTCAAACACACGTGGTATCATAGCATTGGAGGCCACCATTGGGGACGCTGCGGACCACACCGGACAGCTGATCCCCGGGATGTGAGGACCAGGATGCTATCAGCTAACTAACAACATCATTACCCTCTAAGCCTTGCCTCACATCTCACACTGCTGCCAACCAATGTAATAACTGAACTGTAACTCAACAAATTAATCACTGGTCTGACTGAGATTCAATCTCAGGCCCTCGAGCTCCACATGCGCTCATGTTACCACTGAGCCAAAGAGAGGATCCTCGCTTTGCCTGTAGGCAACGTGGGCTTTTATAGACCCCATGACACAATGATACCAAGGGCATAGATTAATTTCCTTCCTGTAAGTACAATACTATTGCAATACTATTAAGTACAATAATTACTGTGCAGTACTAAACTGTTAGTATTATTAGTGTTAACTCTCTTGAACACCCCTCCAGCGGTACCTCGTATTATCCAGCACTCGTGCCAGAACAGTGCAGAGGCAGTGCGAGGGGAGGTGGAGTTCCTCACAAATGACTGCAACAAGCGCATGGCTCAAGTCATGTACCAAACTATTGTCATCGTATACTACACCACTCTCATACCTTGCTTCTTTGTACCGGTCAGTATATAAAGAAAAATTATATAGTAAGGTAATATTTCTGACTGTAAGGAAAAGCAGATGATGTTGGTGATTATTTTACAGACATAAGTGTGAAAAATTGAGACTGCAGTGGAAATGGGACTCACAGAATATGATAGGGTAGCATATTCTAGATAGAATAGAAAATACTGTATTCATCAAAGATATGGAGTAAGGAAGTCTGTTGGCTATAAAAAGGTATTAGAGAGTGTGTTTATATACAGAAAGAATGACATAGATCAGTTGGTGATACGGGTATATGTGCTAGAGTTTGATGGTGGAAGGAGATGTGGTTGGCCTATCCCAAGAAGATAGATGGACACAGTAAATGAGGGTGTGAGAATCAATTATATGAAATTAGGGCAGTAAAGATCTGACAGAGGAATGAAGTAGACAGATGATGTATGTATGGAGATTCACAGGACAAGGGTTGGCTTTTTTTTTTTCTGAATCAGTGGAAGTATTCTCTCTTATAGGTGTATGTAGAGTCCATCTTAACAGAAATAAAGATTGGAACCAGTGATTTTACTCAGGGTGTAGTCAAGCTTTTGAAGTTACTTGTAATATGTATGTGATTATGTAGCCCATTTACCTGGGCATGCTATTTTTCCTTTCTCTGTCTCTCTGCCTTACCATTCTCCATATTTTAGTGGAAGTTAAGATATTAGTTACAACTGATTCAGGATGTACTGGTAAATAGTGAAGTTGTAGGTTCAAGTGCTCACCATCCACTCACTCGATGTAGTGCTACTCTCCAGTATCTGCCCTTTCCTCTCCCCCATCCTTCTTTCCTTCAGTGCTCTTCTGTCTTTCTCTCCTTCATTCTTTCCTTGTCCTTCTGCCTATGGGTGACTCTACACCCCCTCTTCTGTCTTTCTTTCCTTCATTCTCTCCTCGTCCTTCTGCCTGTGGGTGACTCTACACTGAATGACAAGCCAGATGGTTTCCTGTACACCAGGAAACCATTTACTTTGCTGAGTGGTAACCATATAGCCAAATTTTGGTGCTTGGTGGTTTAGTGGGTAATTAAGGTGCTCTAATCAGATTGAGTCTGTGTAAGTTTATATCCAAGGGGTTGTTGGGGCTTATTGCTCATGTAATGCCACTCAGGGATGAGTGAGGCTGGTCACTCTCGTCTTAAATGTCAGGATCAACTTGCCTAGCCCCGGGCTCCTATGCTCCTGTGTGGGGCGACATAGGATTGGATGATGGATGGATGGATGTGACCTGCGTTGCTGCTTCATTTAGAACCGTCTTTGCTTTTCACATGTTTGGGTAGAATATAAGAATGTTTTAAGGTTGACCATGATGCCTTCCTGTTTCAGAGTGCACTTTACTATGATGTTACCTGGGTGTCGTGTCACATCCTGTTTGTTACGACTACATGCTTCATGTGGCATCTCCTTTACTGCTACCCTGCAAGGTGAACTCTTTATTGCTTGAAATATTGCTTCTGTTATGTACCATATACAGTATAATGGCATACAAAGCAACCTTGAAAGGATTAAAAGTCCATCCCTCCAAACTGGAGGTTGTCTTTTACTTCAGGTATAAAATGTGATTGGTTATAATTCAGTAATGTAGGTTGTAAATCTGAGTGATCACTGGCTGTGCACTGTCTGTTATAACTGTCTGTTATAACTGTGTTATTGTCAGTGACGTGTGTGTGACTTTCACCCATGGTGATAACCAAGACTATATATGATAACCTGGGGTTGTCTAGTATACTCCATTGCCTTGTATCCTAGTGCATACAGTGAATAAAATAACCACCCACCATGTTGGACAGCTAGAGTGTTTACTTGTTACTGTTGTCTATAGTTTACTTTCTCTTTGTAGTATTAACCCCTTGGCTGCGTATAAGATTCCAGAAATGCTGATCGGTAGTACAGTATGTGATGAACATTCTGGAGGAGCTGCATGAAATATTGTGAACTTTTTGGTCATTTTTCGTGCCTTCTTCATGCTTACACTTGGTGAGTGGGCCGCGAACTTTCATTCTGGAGTGTAAACTTTGTTTGACTAAAATATCATGTTTGGTTAGGTATAAGTGGGTCAAAACACATGATGAAAACACAATTTTTTTAAACGGTTTTCCCACACTGTGGACATAGGAAATGTTTAGGGCCGCTGCAGCCTAGGGGTTAAAGATGGCATATTTTTTGTGCATTATATTCATTCCTTTCATCTGTGATGCAGATACTGTGATATTCTACATCGAGCTTCTCTACATTTGGGTGGTTGGACACGTGTTGAAAGTCGGTCAACCCATGCTCCGTATAATCCCTGGTCCAATTCTGTGTTATGGCCACAAGGGGCCCTCGTCAAGCACAACCGGGAGCTATACAGAGCAGAGGGTATCACAAATGCAGCTGAGCCTGGCAATACCACACATGCCAGACTCTATGTAAGTTTATGCACAGAGTTTGGCATTGTTTGCAGCATTATAATGTAATGTTTACCATATGAAGTTATCACAAACTCTTAACATATAGACAACAAAGTAAAACCATTTTATATTATTTTTTATGATCACAATCCTTGTTTAATGCATGCTCATTATTTGTAGAAGCAAGATTATGTTTGTTACTGTTCTGGCCTGTGGTCTTCTTATTCATGTGATATATAATACAGTATATGAGGCTGAATTGTTCTTAGAATTGGGCAACTTAAATGAATAATTCCCTACAGGCAATATTCTGTGACCCATCACGGCCAGTGTTGGTGCTGGTTTGGGTATGTGTATGCTGTGTTCTACTGCACCTAGTTTTACTTGCCTCTATACACCAGTGGCATCAGCTCTTAGCCACTGCACTCGTCCTCATGGCATCGTATGCTGCCCTATACTACCTTCTCCGTGACTACCTTGTACTCAGAAAAGTTTATCAACAGGAGCAGCAGTTGCAAGAAAGAGTTATAAATTAAAATATGTATATGAATTTTTTGCTTGGTTTTTGCAAGTACACCTGTATAGTGTGATAAAATCTTTGAGTTGGAGCAGTGAAATTCCTGAGACACTGTTATGGCTGTTATTTTGTTCAGTTTTTGCCATTTATTGTACAGGTATCTTTTTACTAACAGGTAATGCAGCAGCATTGATATATTGTTATGACATTAAAATTCCCTACAAGCAGAATGGAAACAGAAACAGAAGAAAAACAAAATATAGTGTCCTCCCAGTAAACCTAAGTGGGATTTGTTAAGGCGTACAAAAGCAAGTTTTATATTTGAAGCTTGCCACTGTTCTAGAATAGGATAAGTTAGAAGTGATTGTTTAGTCATATTTGTTGCCAATGTCGTAATATTCAGGATTATTGCCTGAAATTAAACATTACTGTATTTGAATTATATGCACAGTGGTATTATTTATTTATTGAAAAAACTACTCTTCATAGTTTCATTTCATGTCTTCATGAAATGTACATGTACAGTGAGATGCAGTGTTTCTTCTTTCTTGAATCTGAAGAATGGATAAGGTACATTGTATAATTTTTCTTTATTTTCATCTCTCATGAAGACTACCAGTAACCTTAACAAGACCATGCCAACCAAAGGCTTAGTTTAATTTTATAATAATGAACTGGAGAATTAAAATAAGTAAAGGTTTTTTAGCATTATACCGGTACTCAAACTTAGGTATGTTCACATTACTTTATATCCTTTAGTTGAAATATGCCACTGGGGAAGTTAAATCTTTCACTGTGGTGATGACCCTTTATAGTTTATTCGTATATAGACAACTTTATTCAGGTTAGGAGAGTACCCTTGTAGTGAAGGGGATGAGGAAGGTTACATCAAATCCATCCACTTCTAAAAGTTTCCCAAAGTAAAATTGTGTAAACAGAATTAAGATGAAATAAAAACAATGGCATCAAGTGAAAGTGGTCGAAATGAGGAAGAGTTACTGTACATTTTATAAGGAAGAGAATGGAAGATGGAAATCAAGTTCTTGAGAAATAGACTGAGCCACCCATTAGCCAGTCACTGAAGGTTTTGATTGACTAGACCTAGTTCTTTCCTCAGCACTTCAAAACGTTTAAATGGTATTTATGCAAGTTCAGATGCGAGTAAGCTACGGTATCTGCTCACAAGATTTCATTACTTATTTGCCTCTGATTTCCTAGACTCTATAACAATGAATAAAGGAGGAAAGAAAAGAAAAATTTAATATACCATTATGTTGTAATACATAAAAATGGTGATGTAAACTGTGATGTCAGTAATTTAAAAATCTCGTGTCCTGTGTCAGCTGCTCCTATCTTTTTTGAGAGTTGTGGATGATATTTGAGCATATTAAAATTGAATTGAATAAGTGACATGTATGTAAGATGCTCAGATATTTGTGAATGGTATCCATCACCTGTTCTAAGGTGGTCAGCATTATAAGTACAGTAAGACCTCACTATAACGGACTAAATGGGGCTCAGGCCAGTCCAAAATATGCGATTTTCCGATAAAAGCGACATCCGGACTTACCCCTGCTAATCCGGACTTTTTCCGATATATCAGACATTAGTCCGGATTGCATCGGTAGTTTTCACCACCATTGCAGTATTGTACTGTGTTATACCTTCACTACATTAATCAAATGGTATAATAATACTGTACTATGCACTGAAAAACATGTCTTTTACTTGTCTTATTGTGGTGAACATAGCTGAAGTTGTCAGGCAGTCCGGACTGCTTTCTGGCTATATCGGACTTTTTCCGATATATAGGGGTTTAGTCCGGTAGCTTCTCAAGTCCGATAAAAGCGAATTCTGGTCTACTGAAGTCCGTTATATCGAGGTTTTACTGTACTGTACTTTCAAAAGCTGACTTAGACAAATGTCATGTACTTATATAATTGTACACGAACAGTGATACTTTAACAGCTTCCTCAACATGAGTGGCATAATAACTTGCAGTTTTTTATTCATAAATCATATACTGGTATATTGGTACAAAAGTCTATCCTTTGATCCCTCCACCTTGAGGGGGATGATATGGAATTGGTTAATACCATTTTACCTGTACACTTTATTGGGTGGGTATATATGCTTGTACACTGTAGTTTCTGCTCATCCTGTACTCTTAACATCATCAGGCAGAAGTTGTAGTCAAAGCTTTGCACTGAACTGTTATTCAGTGTTAAATTGGTAAACTGATGTTTTGATGGACCACATGAGTAGTCACAATAATACTGTCACTTATGTAGTCAAGCAAAGCTTGAAACAATTACCCAAACACTGAACAACATGTCTTCTTTCTGTGTGAAACCCTGTCTGTGATTTCCCTCCAACCAGTGGTA
This sequence comes from Birgus latro, assembly GCA_018397915.1. Taxonomy (NCBI): domain Eukaryota; kingdom Metazoa; phylum Arthropoda; class Malacostraca; order Decapoda; family Coenobitidae; genus Birgus; species Birgus latro. The sequence continues at coordinate 36,353 of JAGKTI010001323.1, read as the reverse complement.
GAGGTAGGGGCTAAACTGAAACTGGTTTGTGAGTGTACAGAAGGAATCTGGAGAAGAATAAGTTCATTTTCGTCTTCGTTTTTGAAGGCTCCAACATGCTTTCATGCATCGGCCTTGGTCACCCAGTGGCGGCTCTCCATGCTTCTCGATCTATGGCAGCCTCCCTGTTCATTCCCTTAACCCTGAGGTCACACTTAATGACCACGTCCCCCAATATTAACCCCACCCCCAGTATTAACACTTCTCACCTTCTGCACCCAGTTATCATCCCCCATCCTCTCCACATCCCCAAACCATCTCAGTCTACCTTTCCTCATCACAACGCCAATACACTCCAGTCCCATCCTACCTCTTAACTCTTCAATCGCAAACCCAGCTCCCCCAGGCCTTGCACGCAGGGACACACTGCACATCCACCTAATCATTGTCATTTCTGTACGTTTGAGCCTGAGAATATCCTCTTCCTTTACTGCCCAGGGCTCACTACCATACAGCATCACACTCCTAACACATGCTGCATACAAAGACCCCTTATCACGTAGGGAGAGTCTTCTCAGTGTCAGGAGAGGCTACAGCTCCCTGAACTTCTTCCAACCACTTCTCACCCTAGCCACAGAGCTAGCTCCAGCCCCTCCTCCGGCACATAACATGTCTCCCAAATAACAAAACTCTTCCACACACTCAAGAGACTCACCAGCAAGTTCATCCTTTCACGCCTTACAATCTCCACCTGCTCTCCCCGACACGCCTCACACATAAAATCAGCATTATCTCGCAGTCTACCTCTAATACCACTACATCTCTTGTGTACCCAATTATCACAAACACTGCACAAGATGGAAGTACTTCCACTCCCTTGTGGCAAATTGCACATGGCCACTCTCCCTCTTCTTTGACTGTACCGCCACCAACCCTAGATATCATCACTTTTGTTTTATCTGCATTTACCCTTAAGCCCTTGTGCCCTATACCATCTCTCCACTTCCTAAATCTTTCCTCTGCCTCCCTTTCATTCTCTGCAATCAACACCAAATCATCAGTATACAACATCTCCCACGGGAGTCCATTTCTGAAATCACATGAGAGGGCTTCAAGTACCATGATAAACAACAAGGGACTCAAAACTGACCCCTGATGCACACCGACATTCACGGAAAACTCATCACTCAAATCTCCATTCACTCTTACCTGGGTGCCAGCACCCACATACATGGCCATAACCGCCCTAACCAGCCACTCCTCCAACCCAAGCTTTCTCACTGCCCACTTCACCACCTCTTTAGGGACTCTGTCAAAGTCTCTTTCCAAATCAACAAAATGAACAGTAACAGAGTACAGTTCCCTTTTCTTTCCAATATATTTTTCCTGAAGCTGTCAAATAAGGAGATGGAAAAAGAAAAAAAATCCATTATTAGGCTGCATTAGCTCCTACTCACCAAATATACCTTTATTGACTCAGATACTTCTGCTTTAGAATGCTACAAGAAGCTTAAAGTTTAGATGATTTTGATTCACTGCCAGATTGCTGGGATAGATGAAGTACTTGTAAGGTACCTGTCATTAGTAAGTTTTTCAAAGACTTTGTTGAAAAAAAATGATGTAAGTTTTAGTATGTGATTAGTTATGAAAATGCAGCATTAAAAATAAAAAGGTGGTGTTCAGTCTGAAATGTGACAAAAATGATAATTTGTGTTGATAAGGCACAAAGTATGCATATTGATCCCGAGGGAGGAAGAACTGTTTCTTTTTTTTTTACTTTCAGTTCCTTGTTATTCTCACCAATGAGTCTATTTTTCTTTTCTAATTGTAGGATTAAGTTCATAAAGTGTCTAGTAACTGTAATAAATGATCAGGTGAGTAAGATAGGAATTGTTACTAGTGTACATACTAGGTGCCACATTCTGAAGTTCACAAACTTCGAGAGAATATGTCTGAATCACTGAACTGACTTGAATGATACAAATTAACAACCCAAAATGCTATCTTATATAGGTATGTAAGTGGGAATTTTGAATACAATTTTATCATCCCAGTTAGAGCAAACTGTGTTTGGCAAACTGGGGTTAGTACTAGTCAAATGATGCTAATGCATAGCTGTAGGTTAGAATAACTATGTACCAGTGCAGTTGCCAAATCCCTGAAGACTTATGGTTTCTCCATTAACTACATGTACAATGCTGAAATTTTAGTCATGTCTGGTTATACTATATTATATAAATGAATTCAGTTCCCAGTCACATGGTTGTTTTTAAATCCTTCTTATACCATCATGCTGATAAGTTACACCAGCTCAGTAAGGGTTGTATTTTAAAATATTTACTGTATTGTGGGGTATTTGCTCCTGTATTTTGCTGCTTTTTTCATTAATTGTTAATGTTGCGGAAACTATGCTTGACTTGCTTCAGTCTTTTGCCTAGTTATACAGATAGTTTTATGTATGAGGAAATCATACTGTGAAAACAGAGTTGCTGCACATAATAACTTCACTGATATATGGGGAAAATATGATGGTGCAATTGACCCATGCTTTGGGGCAGTTGCACCAGTTTATATAAATGAGAGTACTTTCATGCATAAATGCAATTTGCCAGTGGCATTTAAACCTTCAAACATTAAACACTGCAGAGAACAGAACACTGTGAGAGAAAATCACTCATTGTCAAGAGCAGAACATTGTGAATAACGAGTGCTAAGTAAGTGAAGAAAGGGGTTAGGGAAATGAAAAAAAAGGACAAGGGAAGTGAAAAGAGAGGTTAGGGAAGTGAAAAAGGGCTAAGGAAGTGAAAAAGGGCTAAGGAAGTGATGAGCAGGACAGGGAAAGTGAACAGCAAGGTTGGGGAAGTGAACAGCAAGGTTGGAGAAAAGGAGAGCAGGACAAGGGACGTGAAGAGCAAGGCTGGGGGAGTGAAAAGCTTGGCTGGGGAAGTGAAGAGCAGAGTAAGAAAAGTGAAAAGCAGGAACTAGGGAAGTGAGGGGTAAAGATGGGTAAGTGAAGGGTAGGGCTGAAAAGTGAAGGGCAGGACTGGAGAATAAGGGAAGAGCTGGGGAAATGAGGGAAGGACCGAGGAAGTGAGGGATAGATATAGCTGGGGATGGATAAAACTGGGGAGGGGCTTGGGAGTGATAGTTAGGGCTGGAAAATGATGAGGACAGAGTTGGGGGAAAAGGGTAGGGCTGGCAATGGGTAAAGCGGAGGATATGGCTGGAGAAAGAGCAGGGCAGAGACACAAAACTGGACAGAGCTGGCGATGAATAAAATTGGGAATGGGCAAAACTAGAGAGAACCTTCAGAGGTTGGGGAGGAGCTGGAAGGAGCAGGACGGGGCTGGGGAGGACTAGTTAGAGCTGATGGAGGGGCAGGGCAGGGCAGGGCAGGACAGGCACGGTTGGTCAGAACTGGGGTAAGGGCAGGGCAGGGCTAGGGAGGACTGTCAGAACTGGAGTAAGGGCAGAGCAGAGCAGGACTGGGGAGGGATAGTCAGTGCTGGGGTAAGGGCAGGATAGGGTAGGGCTGGAGAAGACAGGTCAGAGCCGCAGAAGGGCAGGGTAGGGCCAGAGAGGACAGGTCAGAATTGTAGGAAGGTTAGAGCTGGGGAGAGCTGGTCAGAGTTGGGGGAAAGATAGGGCTGGGGAGGGCTAGTCAGAGCTGGGGGAAGAGTAGGGCTGGGTAGGGCTTGGTAGGGCTGGGGGGGCTAGTCAGAGGTGGGGGAAGAGTAGGGTTGGGTAGGGCTGGGGAGGGCTGGCCAGAGCTGGGAGAAAAGAAGGGCTGGGTAAGGCTGAGGAGGGCTGGTCAGGGCTGGAGGAAGAGTAGGGCTGGGGAGGGCTGGTCAGAGCTGGGGGAAGAATAGGGCTGGGGAGGGCTAGTCAGAGCCGGGAGAAAGGCAGGGCAGGGTTGGGGAAGGCTTGTCAGAGCTAGGGGAAGGGTAGGACTGGGGAGGCCTGGTCAGGGCTAGGGGAAGGGCAGGGCTGGGACGGGGTGGTCAGAGCTGGGAGAAGGACAGGGCAGGGCTGGGGAAGGCTAGTATCTCTTAAGGGCCGAGATGAGGGGCAGTCTGGTCGCTCCCCGAGGCGTGAGGTTCCCCGCTGTGAGCAGACGCGAGGTAAGGAGCTGCCGCCTCACTTCACCACCATAATTGACACTAAATGGACTCTCCTGTCGGGGCTGCTAATTGGCTATGTCTACACTGACGGCGAGGGAGGAAGATAACGTCTGCCTGATCTTCCTTCCCCCCACAGCACTACCTCAGCTCCCACCACCCCCACCCACGCCCTTGCACCCCTGCCCGCCCACACTCCCTCGCCGGTCTAGACCAAATAATCTAGTCCTTAGTGTTACTTACCGAAAGAAAGCTTTTTATTTTCATTTAGGCCTATATCAATATTTTACTTTGCATAACTATCTGTTTATTTAGATATGTATATGTTACTGCCTAACTAATTGTGTGTATTTTTCTAAAATCTTCTGGTTGTAACAAGATAGAATAAAAAATACGCCATCGGACTGAAGGGATTAAGAAGCGACGTAGACCAAAGGACTTCCTAACATTTCTGTTCCTCCTCGTTCACAGTCCCTCTTCCCTCACCTACTTGTCTCTCCATCCTCATTGTGATGCATCCATTTTTGTCCTAACCAACTAAGTATTAGCATTATTATTATTACTGTTATTATTATTATTATTATTATTATTATTATTATTATTATTATTATTATTATTATTATACACATCTCAGAATAAATAGAACAGACAGATAGATAGATTTTCAGAATCAAAATAGATTCACCAATATCTTCTAGTCTTCCATACATGTATCTTCTTCACCACATTGTATATCCATGTGCTTACGTGCTTAAAATTTTATACATGGTATTCCCAATACACACTGAAAATAAGTGCAGTCGTTATCATCTTCTGAGTTCCTCTTCTCCCTGTTTAGGTAGACACAAAACGACTCTTTCTCACCATATTTTCACCTGTAGGGTACGTACGTTGTGTCTTGGATATTTTCGTGCAAATAATATGAGCATTTTTTTTTTTCAGTAATTTAGAACACTATAATGCTTTAGTCACAGGAAAGAGAATCAACGTGGGCTTCTAAGGACCTTGGTTCGACACTTAATATAATGTCTCCTCCTCCTCTCTGTTTATCCATCTATCTATCTAGCTCTTCATCTGTCTACCTATCTACCTATCTACTACTTACCTCACTCCATTCATGAGTGGAGAAAAAGAAGCTAGAATGATGATGATGATGACAATTCCTGAGAAGCCACAACCATGCCAATTGCAAAAACGAAAGCGACGAAGGCTGATCTTCCCCACAAGGATCTCGGCTATGGCTTAATTCTGTGATCAGCGTTTTATCACTGTGGTTGATTTATGCTCGGGGTAATGGCGCATAAAGTCCTTCGGTGGAGCGCTGACTTCGACCTCGCCCCCTCTCTCTTACACCCTCTCTCTCTCTCTCTCTCTCTCTCTCTCTCTCTCTCTCTCTCTCTCAACCTAATCACCCATTTCCCATACTTTCGTTCTATTTTCTAATTTCCCACTTTACTTACTTCGTTCCTCCTTTTACAGCAACAACGAGTAGGCTACAGTTCACTCCGCCCACTTTTCCTTTTATCCTAGATCTTCTTACTTACATTCTTTTTTCATTTTGTTCTGTCTTTTTTCGCTCTAGTTCTCCCATTTCTTCCATTATTTCTCTCTTTACATACTGCTTCTCCCTCCCCCCTCTCCGTATCCTGTCCATTCTTATCAGTTACTTCTTCATCCTCCTCTTCTTCCCCTCATTTTCCCCTCCCTTTTCCCCATATCATCCCACTCTACTCTTAGTTGTATTGCTGTTGTTTTCCCCTCTTTCCCTATATCAGTCCTATCCCTTCCTCTTTCACACCTTATCCTAGTCATTCATCTCATTTTCCTTCCCCAGTATCTCCTCTTTTACCCTTACTCTTTGCTCTGTTTCTCTTGCCAGATTTCAGTCTACTTCGCCACTTCCAAACGTCTCTCCTTTCTTCATTCCTCTCTCTCTTCTTTTCCTTCCTCTCTTTCGTTCCCCTCTCATCCTCTTCTAAATGTTCCTCGTACAGTTCTTATCTCATTGCTCTCCTTTTTCTCATACTCTTGTCCCTGCAGTATTTCCTCTTTTGTTTCACTTGCATTGGTCTGTCTATCCACTTCTTTCCCCTTTCCACTTTTCCTTTTTGCATTCCTCGCTTTTTTCTCCAACTTCCCCCTCCACTTCTTTCTTCTTTCTCTTTTCTCTCCCGTCCCCACCTCTTACCATGCACAACCTTCCTTTTCTCCCATCTACTTCGCTTCATTAGCCTAGGATGGGAGGGAGGGTAGGTGAGGTTGGGGGTGGGTGGGGAAAGGACTAGTATGGGAGGGCTAGGGTGGAAGGAAGGAAGGACTGGCTTAGGTAGTATAGAGGAAGGGCAAGCTAGCTAGGGAGTGAGATAGGCTGACCCGGGATAGTGGGTAGGATGGCCAGGGTGAGAGAAAGGAAGGCTGTTTGAGGTGCGAGGCAGGAGGGGATGGTTGGATGGGAAGAAGGAGAGAAGGGAGTGTTGGGTGGGAGGAAGGAGGGAAGGGAGGAAGACAAGGCTTGGGTGAAAGAAAGGGAGGGCTGGTGTGTGTGCGTGTGTGTGTGTGTGTGTGTGTGTGTGTGTGTGTGTGTGTTTAGGATGGGTGGATGGGACGGTTAGGGTGGGAGATGGGCTGGTTAGGGAGAGTGGGTGGGGAAGAGGGACGGCTCCGTGGGTCAGCTCGCCTCTCGGAGGAAAAATTCATTTGGTTCTCCGGAAGATAATTATAACCCGCCGTTGATTTAAGGTGGGGTCCTCATCACCGCCAGTGCGTAAATCACCGTAAGCTCTCCGGCCGTCGAAGATCTCACTCAAGATGCCGTGTCCGGGCTTTCGTGGGACCGACTGTGAGGGATGAGGGTGTGTAGCGGCGTTCTATAGGCGGGAGAGGAAGGAATGGAGTTGGGGTATAGGTTTGGGGATGATGGAGACGAGGGGTGAGGGAGTGTGTTTGTGTGCGGATATTGTTGTTGTGTAGGAAATAGGAATCTATATATATATATAGTGTGTGTGTGTGTGTGTGTGCGTGTGTGTGTGTGTGTTTATGTTGTGTTTATGTGAGATGTGTTGGGGGGAGGTGGGAAGAAGTATGTTTGGGGTGTAAAAAAAGGACGAGTGTCTTTTGGTAGGTTTAAGGGTGAGGGGCACTGTGTGGGGTGATGAAGTGTGGTTGGAGAGTGTGTGTGTGTGTGTGTGTGTGTGTGTGTGTGTGTGTGTGT
>JAGKTI010001323.1:0-24029 GCA_018397915.1 Birgus latro | reverse complement strand
TGGGGGTGTGAAGTGAGGTGTGGGGGTGTGAAGTGAGGTGTGGGGGTGTGAAGTGAGGTATGGGAGTGTGAGGTGAGATGTGGGGGTGAGGGATGAGGTGGAGGTGTTGGGGAATGGGGTGAGTTGTAGGAGTGTGAGGTGTGGTGTGGGGGTGTGGGGTGAGTTGTAGGGGTATGGGTGAGGTGTGAGGAGAAGGGTTAAAGCGTAAGGGTGTGGGATAAAGTGTAGGGGTGTTGGATAAAGTGTGGGGGTGTGGGGTGAATTGTGGGAGTATTGGTTGAAGTGTGGGGGGATAGTGAAGTATGGGGATGTAGGGTGAAGTGTGAGGATGTGGGGTGAAGTCTGGGGGTGTGGGATAAAATGTGGGGGTGTGAGTTGAAGTATGGTAATGTGGGGTGAAGTGTGAGGATGTGGAGTGAAGTGTGGGGATATGGTTTGAAGTGTGGGATATAAAGTGAGGTGTGGGGATGTGGGATGCGGTGTTGGGGCTGGTGTGGTGTGGGGATGTGGGATGAGGTGTGGGATATGATGCAGTGTGGGTTGTGATAGATTATTAATATGGTGTGGGATGCGGTGTACTGATGTGGTGTGGGTGGTTGATGTAGTCTGGGGTTGTGTGGAGTGATTGTGGAGGTAAGTGTGAGTGCTTGATGAGGTGTTGTGGTTTCTGTAGAGTGGATGTAGGGTCTGTGGGAGGGGTGCTTTGGCGAGAAATGGATATCTGAGGTGATGTGCATGTCTGAAGTGATGTGGGAATCTGGTGCGGTGTGGGTATACTTGGTGTGGTGATGTGGAATGAAGAATAGGAGTTGGTGTTGATACTTGGTGTGGGTAATTATATGGGCAATTTATGTGAAGGCAGTTTTATATGGCGTGAAGCGTATATTTTTGGCAGTAGTGATAGTGGTGCTGTTTGTGGTAGTGGTGAAGAGGGTGGTATTTGTGTTAGTGGTGACAGGGGGTGGTGTTTGTGGTAATGCGAGTGGTAACAGTGCTGGTGGTAATGGTGGTGGTAAATGTTTGTGGTGATGTCTGTGTGATTACTGGTGTGGATAGATGTAGTTGGTGTGTGTGTGTTTGTGTGTGTGTGTGTGTGTGTGTGTGTGTGTGTGTGTGTGTGTATGTGTGTGTGTGTGAGAGAGAGTGTGGAGATAACCATTTTGAACACGAAACCTTCTTAATAGGGTACTGATGATGTATTTGGGAGAATACGTAAAAATCCAGGGTAAATATAGAGGCGAAGATTGTCTGTAAATCGAATGCTATAAGCTGATACATGGAAACTGCAGAACATTTACAGGGCGCGATAAATCTCAGTTATTTTGCCATCACTATAAGCCATTATGCAGATCAAAACTGACCCCTACTCTCCTCCACGTCCTCTAAGGGTTATATATAGTCTAAGTCACCTTTTGAGATCGTAAAAAACTTCAACCAACTTCTTGAAACAACTGGACGATTTTGTTCAGGATCCCCAGCAATTGTGACTAAAAAGCAAGCACTTGTCTGGCACACCCAACTTACCACCTGATTACAGTGCAAGGTGCGCTTGTGACTCGACAGGGCTGATTCCTGAAGTGAGTGGGTAAGTGGTGGCTGTCACGTTTGCCCTCTTAACTTTACCTGCATGGCGAAGCAGTCGTCTAGCCCCTGATCCAGAGAGGCGAGATAGAGATAGAGCTAGAGACAGAGACGGAGAGAGATAGTGTAAATGGTTTCTGTCACATCTGCTCTATTAATTTTACACCAAATCAGGTAGTCGTCTAGTTCCTGATCCACAGAGGCGAGAGGAAGAGCTAGGGCTAGGGGCAGTGTCAGATATAGAGATAGCGTAAATGGTCGCAGTCACGTTTCCTCTCTTAACTTCACTGGGCAATGCAGTCGTATAGCTCCTGATGAAGAGAGAGGAGATAGAGCTAGAGATAGAGACAGAGACAGTGTTGGTAAAAGAGATAGTGTGAACAGTCGCAGTCACGCTTGCTCTTGTTATTTTACTGTGTCGGAGAGGCGAGACTGGGGGACAGAGTTAGAGCTTGTAGTACCATTGATGGAGAGTGTAAATGGCCACTTCCTAAACGAGAGAGGCGAGACTGGGAGAGACATAGAGCTTGAGATCGAGACACTGCCGGAGAAAGGGATAGTGTAAATGGTCGCGGTCACGTTTGCTCTTGTATGTTTACTGGGTCGGGAAAGTGTCTGTTTCTTGGCCCAAAGAGGAGAGCCTGGGAGAGAGAAACAGTACAAATAAATACAGATTGACATATAGACAGAAATACAGATTGACAGTAATAGAACTACAGATAATAACAAAGAGAAAAAGACAGGAAATGAAAGGGAAATGAAGGTGAAGGCAAGAGAGAGACTTACAGAGACAAGCAGAGGCAGAGATAGAGACAGAGACAGGCTGATATACAGAGGTGGAGACAGAAAGATACAGAAATAAAGATGCAGACAGGAAAAGGTATAGATAGATAAAGGGACAGACAGTGATAGAGATAGGGAGAGAAATAAGGACAAAAAAATGGTGACAGATACACACAGAGACAGACAGACAGAAACAGAGACAGAGAGACAGAGGTAAGTGTAGAGCCTGAACTGGAGACAGAGTTACAGTATATGCCCGCGCGTGTTTGTGTATGAGAGAGAGAGAGAGAGAGAGAGAGAGAGAGAGAGAGAGAGAGTGTGTGTGTGTGTGTGTGTGTGTGAGAAGCGACACTAACTACACTGACCTTTACGCTGGGTGGTATTATAACTTTGTTCCTTGTTCTCGCCTTAACTCTCCTTCAAATGTGCATGTGTGCCTCGTTTCGATCCCTGCTACCTTCACCGTGACCCACTACAACTATTACAATCATCACTATCTGCTGGTACAATTACTTCAACCACTACAGTCACCACAAGCTCCTACATCCGTCCAAAGCATTACAGTACTACCATATCCTACTCACCACAAAGCACACTACAACTACTGTCATCCATTACAGTCACCGTAACTACCACCATCCACTACAACCATTACAACAATCCACAACATCCACTACAACTACCACTCTTCACCACAACCACTACCACTCTTCACCACAACCACTACCACTATCACCCCAACCACAACCAAAGTTCTTGCTCAAACAGTTTAGTATAACCAGTCCTGTCACTTTCACCATCCATTCTCTACTGTACGCCTTTTCAGCGTGTAATCCATTTTTCCCATACTCGCTTCGAACACTCCTTCATAAGATAAACAAAATCGTCCAGTGATAGCAATACAGTTCAGGTAAGAAATAAATATAGAAACAAGGTGCACTAAGACGTAAAGAAAGGTAAATGAAAAGTAAATTAAAGAAAAATAAGGAAGAACCTGAAAAAAATAGACACATAAATACCAAGAAAATCGACCTCCAGTTATATACACTCACAGAGAAGATCAAGAAAAAATAAATTACTTTTGAAAAAAAGGTGGTTAACCCCCTGAATATGTTGATGTAATTTTTTTTTATTTTTACTATCTCCAGACGATTTTATTCAGCTCAGAAGTGGTTTTTCGAAATGGGCGGAATGTTTAGTCTTTACTAACTCCTTCATTACTAGCGTTAATAAAATCGTTGAACAAAACAGCCTAGTGGCACTACGATAAATGTATAAAAAGTAAAAATAAACAGCCCTTGAAGAGAAAAGGTTAAGATTGGAGCAGAGGTGAATATATCTCGGAATGTGTGAATGTCAAGAGTGTAACGTTGACTCTTTCTTGGGACTGTGAGCTCTTGGTTTATAGGAGAGAAGGTGAAAACAGGGACGAAGAGAAAAGAATAGGTGAGAAGGGATAGTTTTTTCTTCTCTTTTCCGAGGGTGTTGGTACGTGAGAAGTGTTCTGAGTGTTTCTCTGTTTGTCGTGAAATATGTCTGTACATTTGTCAGCTTACCTATTTTTGCTTCTGTCTGTCTGGCTTTCTCTCTCTTCCCTCCCTGCTCTTTTCTCTCCCTGTCTTCCCTCCCTCTCCCCCTGCCCCCCTTCTTCTTCTCTCTCTCTCCCTTCCCCTCTCCTCTCCTTATCCCTCTTCCCTCTCCTCTGCCTTCCTTCTCCCCTCTTCTTTCTTCCTTTTCCTCTATCTCCCTTCCTCGCTCCCTCCTTCTTTATTCTCGTTTTACCCTTCTCGCTTCTCTGACCTTCTCTTCCTCTCTCCTCCTCTTCCTTCCTCTCTCCCTCTTTGTAATCTGACTCCCAAAGATATAAACTGACGGTCAATGGACAGAGGATAAGAGAAAAACTGTTTGCTTTGTAATCTTCGTGTTGAACTGCAATAATTAAGTCAGATTGTTACACTTGCCAGGGGCGGGATAGTGCACGGGAGGCGGACTGGATTTTCTCGCGTCTGGAAGGTGTGGTATGGTATGGTGTTGTGGTGTGATATGGTGTGGTGTATGGGGGTGTGGTATGCAAGGGAGAAATTGTGTGATATAATCTATGTATTTGTGGTTTGGTGGAAGTGCGGTGGTGTAGTGTGGTGTGGTGTGGTGTAGTATGGCCTGGTGTGGCATGGTGTGGTGTGGTATGGTGTGGTGTGGCATGGTGTGGTGTGATAGGGTGTGTCGAAGCGTGTGGTGAAAGTGGGAAGTGGTGTGATACAATGTGTTGGTGGAGTCGTGGTACTGTGTGGTGTAGGAGAGATACGATGTGGGGGATGAATGTGAGATGCATGTGAGGCGTGGTGTTGGTATAGGTATGTGGCGTTGTGTTGTGTGTGGCACGGTGAAGGAAAGGCGTGAGGTAGTTCTATGCTGTTAAAAAGCTTCAGCTCTGAACAGAAATACATTTGCCGTAAGAGATCTGCTGGTGTGTGAGAGACGTGGCAGGAAAAGATGTGGTGGGTGAGGAAATATGTGATGTTGACCTGGTGTGTTGCTGAATAAGTGAGGTGCGTAAGGAAAGTGTGATTATATGCTGTGATGAAGTGGTGTGGTGTGTTGTGATGTGCTAGCTTGTTGGAGGTATGATATGTGTGGTACAGTGCAATGTTATGTAGATATGCAGATAGTGTGGAGTGATGTATATGTGGTTGGGACAGGACCGTGCTTGTGTGGTTCTGGTGCTGGAGAGTTCGTGAGGTGATAGTGCCTGTGGCGATTTTGTTGACCGCTGCATCTGGAGAAATAATTGCTGTAAGGTAGGCGTAACAGTGAAAATGTGGCTATACTGGTCTCGCCGTGGGAAAGCTGTTATAGTGGTAATGTACTGTAGTTAGCTGTGGTGGTACTAAACGAGTAACTGTGACGGTAAAGTAGATGAGGTTGTAATGTGGAGGCAGGTGTGGTGGTGTGGTTATGAAAACGCGTAATGGGGAAGATGGCTGTTACTGTGTTGGACTGCGTGGTGTTTCATGTGTATGGCTGTGTGGTGACAGTGGAGTGTGATGTGCTGAAAAGATGTGCCAAACGATTTCTGGTAGAGGTTATGGAACTGGAATGGTGTTTTGTTCGTGTATAGTTTTAAGATCATCAGAATATCAGAAAAGAAGATAACTGTTGTAGGCCATTTGTCCCACACTGAAGGGCAAGACTCGACTAAGAAAATAAGTGGACAACAAAGCAAAAAGTTCTTTATACCTGCGAAACCCTCCAGCCGAAAATGGTGAGAAAAGTTAGAAGGAATACGAGTACGATACAAAATAGAAACACTGACCTAGAAATTCATCACAATACCAAAAAATGATAAAGGTGGCGGTGACGTAACTAGGATGATATGGTGACGCATGGTGGTGGTGGTGTGGCGGTAGTGATGGTGTGACTGTAGTGGTATAAGGGTTTGCATTTGTGGTGCCGGGACTATGAAGGTGTGATAATGATGGGGTAGTGTGTTTGCGACAGCGTAGTAAAGGCGCTGTGGAGGTGGTGGTATAATAGTGGTGGTAATATTGTCGTAATACCAGTGTGGTAAGTGTGTTGAACGTGTGGTGGTGGTGGTTGTGTGGTGATAGTGGTGATCCGGTGGTAATTATTTGCAAAAGGTACAGTGGTGGTGGTGTGATGGTAGCAGTGTAGTAATGATAAGACAGTAGCGAAGGAGAGGCGTGGCAGTGGTGGAGTAAGGGTGGTGGTGGCAGTATGATGGTGTGGTAGCAGTGAGGGTGGTGGCAATTTACTAAACGTGTGGTAGTGATGCAGTGGTGGTGGTGGCGGTGTGATGGTGGTGGCGTCTTGTGATACTGCGCCATAAACGTCAGGGTGAGTGTGGAAGTGAGAGGCAAATGACAGGTCTGCTGCAATATCTGTCCACCCTCGCCCACTCCTCACTCCACTCTAACTTATACAGATATTTATCAAAGCTCTCGACGAATTGCAGGCGGGTTAAAAGCTCTAGTAACACACGCATACACTCTCTCTCTCACTCAAATACTGTATAGTTTCACAAGTGCACAGGATTTTACTTTAATTGTACCTTTTCACACCTGCATACATTCATTCTCAGTTTCATGCACATTTTCATTTTTATATAATCTTACTTTCACAATATCATTCTTACACACGTATACATAATCACTTTCACACATACACAGGTTCAGGTATGCACACACACAGCACAGACACTTGCACTCCCCCCCAAACACACACATGTGCAGCTAATATACATGACCTATATATATAGACACGAATATGCAGATGTTAAGGCAAAAGTGACGTTATAATTACATCCTAACCAAAACAACAGAGCCACTTAATTCCCAGACCATTACACTAGTAGTTTCCATTCACACTTACATTGATTATAGACACACTGATTATACATGCGTGATAGAGTATACAGTTTTACGAGCATGCGCTGACGTGATGTATTATGCGGACGTGTATAAATGTACCTCTCTGTACTGCGCTCAGGGTTTAATTGTAACAGAGGTAAATGGAGCGTGTTAGGGAGGGTTTTATCATGATGGTGCGTGTGTGTGTGTGTGTGTGTGTGTGTGTGATTCGGTCGGGAGGCAGAAGAGAGGTATGGAATAGGGAATGAGGCAAGAGCGAAGCGTAGGGAGCTGTAATTGTAACAAATCCTATAAGGTCCACTGCACGACCAATCTTTCTTCACGGATGGAAAAAGCGAGAGTGAACCCTTACTCATACTGACAAAGCACGGGTGGGGAAGGGGTGACTGTAGTGAAGGTCGTGCATGTTAAAGTTGATCTACGGTAATGGCTATGTTTTTTCTTTACCAGAGAAAGGATGCGAATATAAACAAATACATGAAAGAATACTACCAGGTGTGTGGTGTGAGACGAGTGGGTGGTGGTGTAAGAAAGGGAAGTGAATGGTGGTGCGAGGAAGTAAGTATGGCTGTGGGTGAGAAGAGACATGCATATGAAGTGTGGTTGCAGAGGAAGGATGAGGTGTCATATGAGAGGTATAAGGAAAAGAAGAATAGGGCGAGAAGGGTTGTGCGTGATGCTAAAGTGGCAGCAGATGAGGGGTGGGGTAGGCGGATGACTGAGAATTTTCAGGAGAATAAGAAAATGTTTTGGAAGGAGGTGAAAAGGGTGCGAAGGGGAGAGTCTGGGAAGGAGGAGCGAGTAAAAGCAGAGGATGGAAGGATGTTAACTGAGATGGATGCAGTAAGGAAGAGGTGGGCGGAGTACTTTGAAAGATTGTTGAATGTAAAGGAGGAAAGGGAGGCTGAGATTGTGGCAGATGAAAGGGTGCAAGGAATAGATGTGTTGGGAGAGTTGAATGAATCTTTGATCACGATGGAGGAAGTGCAAGAGGCAGTAAAGCAGATGAAAACAGGGAAAGCTTCGGGTATGGATGGGTGTGCTGTGGAATGCCTGAAATGTGGTGGAGCGACTATTGTTGACTGGTTAGTAAGAATGTTGAATGTGTGCTTTGTGCAAGGTATGGTACCAATTGACTGGGCAAGTGCTTGTGTGGTCCCACTGAATAAAGGTAAGGGTGATAAGTATGAATGTACTAGCTTTAGAGGTATACGTCTGTTGAGTGTGGTAGGTAAGATGTATGGTAGAGTGTTAATTAAGAGAGTTAGAGAGGGTACAGAGGGAATGATTGGTGATGAGCAGTGTGGCTTTAGGAGAGGGAAGGGATGTGTGGATCAGGTGTTTGCTGTGAGACAGGTGTGTGAAAAGTATTTAGCGAAAGGTAAGGGTGTGTTTTGGGCATTCATGGATTTAGAGAAAGCATATGATAGAATTGATAGGGAGGCTTTGTGGAATGTTTTAATATTGAATGGGCTTGATGGCAGGTTACTAAAAGGAGTGAAAAGTTTTTATGTAAATAGTAGAGCGTGTGTAAGAGTGGGAAATACTGTGAGTGATTGGTTTCCCGTGAGAGTGGGGCTGCGGCAGGGATGTGTGATGTCGCCTTGGTTGTTTAATATTTATATGGATGGTGTTGTAAGGGAGGTGAATGCAAGAGTGTTAGGTGGAGGACTGAGTCTGGTGAATGATGGTAGAGAGTGGAATCTGAAGCAGCTGCTGTTTGCGGATGATACTGCACTGGTGGCTGATTCAGAGGAGAGATTGAGACAGTTGGTAGAGGAGTTTGGAAGGGTGTGTGAAAGGAGGAAACTGAAAATAAATGAGAATAAGAGTAAAGTGATGAAGTGTACGAGGTTGATAGATGGTGAGAGGATGAATATAGTTTTGAATGGTGAATTGCTTGAGGAGGCTGAGTGTTTTAAGTATTTAGGGTCACATGTTGCTGCGGATGGAAGAATAGATGCAGAAGTGAAGTTTAGAATGAATGAAGTTGGAAAGGTGCTGGGAGGAATGAAAAAAGTGTTTGGATGTCGTTCACTCAGAATGGATGTAAAGAGAAGGCTGTATGAGGGTGTTGCGGTACCGACTGCATTATATGGGGCTGAAACATGGAATATGGGTGTAGCAGAGAGGAAAAGTTTGAATGTAATGGAGATGAGGTCTCTGAGAAGTATGTGTGGAGTGACGCGTATGGATCGAGTGAGAAATGATGAAGTGCAAAGGAGAACTGGAATTGTTCGGGAGATGGCTGATCGAGTTGAGCAGAGGGTGTTGCGATGGTTTGGGCATATGGAGAGAATGGATAATGAGCGATTGGTGAAAAAGATAACTAGATCTAATGTGAGAGGTGTAAGGCTGAGAGGAAGACCACGAATAGGATTGATGGACAGTGTGAAGAGAGTGTTGGATGCGAGAGGTTTGTCTGTTGAGCAAGGAAGAATGGCTGTGCGTGATAGAAATGAATGGAGAGAAATTGTGAATGAATAAATGATGACGCAGCCCTGAGGGGATATTCTCCTGCATTTTGTCTGATCAGCTGATCAGGTCAGGTGCAGGTAAGGGGCTGGATCCATTATGATGTGGCAGGGGTAAGCCAGCTTTGCTGTCGGGCCCTGCTGCGGATGTCACTGACTGCACTGCGTAGTTGACCCTCGTGCGGTGTTGTGTGGTGAGGATCTGTCCCTTCTCCCCTTTAGGGCTAAGATGCGAATGAATGGGTATGAGTGGATGAGTAAATTGGTAGTGTGTTGACCTGTCTCGGCTACCTCCCTTTTCTTGGGGGAAGCAGCCTAGGTATATAGATAGACAGATAGATCTATTTTAAATGTTTGACTAGGCTTGAGTTTCGAATCCTAGACTTTTGGTGCACGCTAATTGCAAGACGAACACGCTACCACTGACCCACCGTGCATCCAGGTAATATGAAAAAGATAAATACCAGAGAAGTAGTAGGGATGAGGCAGAGGGAGACAACAGAGAAGCAATGAAAAGGAATTAGGGGAGGGTACCGTAGAGTGGTAGGAAGGCAACAGAGAGACAAGAGCAAAGGACAGTGACATCCTTACTTTCATAATGCCTTTCTTTAGCCTTCCCTGCTTCTCAGTAGCCCACTTCCTCTTCTCCTTCCTTACTCCTAACGCTTTCCTCTCCCCGCCTCACCTTATTCTTCTCCCTATCACAATATCCTTCTCTTTTCTCCTTCTCTTTTCCTTTCCTCTTCCCCCATCCTCTCCTCACCCCTTTTTTTCTGCCCTCTCCTCAACCCCCTTCCCATCCTTCTCCTTCGCAGCCCTTTCCTTCCCCTTCTTTTTTCCTTATCCTACTCCTCCTCTCTTCTCCTTTCTCATCCCTTTCATCCTCTTTCCTCTCATTCCTTTTCCTCCCCTTGTCTTCCTTTTACCCTACTTTCTCTTATCCTCTCCTCCCTCTTATCCTTCTCCATATCCTTCACTATCCCTTCTCCCTTTCCTCTCCCTATCTTTCTCTTCTTCCCCATCCACCCCCACCCCACTCTTAGTGACCAAACCCGGGATAAAGAGTGAGGGTGGTGGGGTCAGATGGGGGGAAGTGTGTGGGGGGGAAGGAGTAAAGGGAGATAATGAGATCAAATGGGAATGGTCAGAAGCCTACACATTCATTTCCCCTAACACACCCACCTCACTCACACTCACTTTCTCTAACGCACTAATCTTACACACGCATGTCTCCTAGCGCACGCACCTCACTCACTCATTCTCCTAAAGCACCCACCTCACTAACACACTAAAATCTTCTAAAGCAGGCACATCTTCACGATTTTGTACCGTGTAACGCATCCACCTCACACACTCATTTCCCCTGACGCACTCAGTTCTTTCATTTCCTGATCACACACGCACACACACACACACACACACACACACACACACACACACAATCACAAAAAGGGTATAATAGACTTTTGTAGGTACTTCCATCAGCATCATTTGAACATGCAGTATCTAATCAACTAATTGTAATTCCCGGCGTATGTA
Source organism: Birgus latro (assembly GCA_018397915.1). NCBI lineage: Eukaryota > Metazoa > Arthropoda > Malacostraca > Decapoda > Coenobitidae > Birgus > Birgus latro. Next base: position 13,264 of record JAGKTI010001323.1, on the reverse strand, counting down.
AATTTAACTTTAAAACAGATATAGGTAGAGAAAAAATAACAACCGATTGGCAGGAGGTAGCTAAGAACAACAGACAGGTACGAGTAGGAGAGAGAATGATAAGAATAAAGGATTGATAAGAGATAGACAGGCAAGAACAATGGATAAGTAGGATATAGACGGGTAAGGACAACAGGCAGGTAAGCAGACAGACGAACTGAAACAACCCACAAAAATACATGAAAAGGAATACGAGAGACACGCACCCTCTTTCACCTGCGCGCGCAATATCTCTCCAGACTACTTGTTATTCGCGGGGTATCTTAATTTCGACCCTGGAGCGGCTGTAAATGTCTGTAACTCGACAATCAACCCATCATCAAGGGCCGGTGGATCCAATAAATTCCTGCTTAGGACGATTACGAAGCTCCTCCACTTAGCACCATCCCAGCACCGCCGTACTGTGTTAATTGGCATGCAGATAAGAGTGATGGCTTGTGTTTTTAATAATGGTGTTTGTTTACGGGGCTCCTTGGTAACGGATGTGCTTTGTGGGTGATGAGTGGTGTGAAGTACGGGTGTGTGTGTGTGTGTGAGAGAGAGAGAGAGAGAGAGAGAGAGAGAGAGAGAGAGAGAGAGAGCATAACATACTACAAGAAGGTAAACCGCCAATACAAAGATAAACACGATATCTGCGCATTACTCCCGTAAAAAAAAAGAAAGCCAAATATTAGCAGAAAAAAGCTCCACCTAGCCCTGAAATCTGGCCACAATAAATCACCCTTCCATCTGTCAGAAAGGAGATCGTAGTTTCAGCGCCAATGCAACTCGGCTGTGTATGTGTTTTGTGCTGGGGGAGATTTACGATATGGACAGCCATGCTCTCTGCTGCTTTCGTTTCCTGGAAGGTGTGATTCTCCGGCATTGACGCTACTTATCGTACAGTGGTAATGATTTCTGAAGGTGGCATGTCAGGGGACCACCAGGACGAGTTTATCCCTTGATCTCCAACGAAATTCACTTCCAAAATCCCATCGTTCAGAGAATTTCTTTGGCGAGGTGTGTATAGAAGTGTGTCTGAAAGACTGTAAAATTAAAGCGTCACTGGAAAAAAAGAACTGCGTTTAGAGAACAGTAAATATGAAGTGTATTTGGAGGACTGTAATAAAATGTGCATTTGGAGGATTGTAAAACAGATGTTCGTTTGGACGACTGTTATAAAGGAGTGTGTTTGAAGGACTATAATAAAGTAGTGTGTCTGAAGGATAGTCTTGAAAAAGTGTGCTTGGAGGACTGTTATAAAAAAGTGTATTTGGAGGATTAATTAGACAGGGCGCAGAGCACACCGGAAACGGAGTGTTAGGGTTGTAAAGGTGCAAATGGTGGAGGTGAAGGGGAGACGGAGGTGAATGGGACAAGGTGGAGGGGAGCGATATTGTAAAATGAAGTACGTAAGAAGAGGGGAGCCGGCATTAGGGTTGGTGCGATGGGAAGGGGACATGTGTTGAGGTGAGGGGTGTGAGTGTGGCGGTGTTGTGGAGGGAGGGAAGGGGGCTGTGAGGATGAGCATTATTTGAGATGAGGAACGTGTGTGTGGATGCGGCGAGAATGTGGTTGTGACGTGAAGCGAATGTGTGGGAAGGGGGCTGTAAGGACGAGCATTGAGATGTGAAACGTGTGTGTGTGGAAGTGAAGGGAAAGTGGTTGTGAAGTGGAGAGAGTGTGAAGCACGGGCCCGGAGGAAAAAGCTAGAATTAACCTCATCGCTATAAAACGTTTCCCATAAGCTGTATAAAAAGATTTGGAATTAAAAGTAAAACGTGATGGTGGTGAAGGGGTTAAGGGAGATCACGAGAGGTCTCTCCTAAGCTGTATTTAGATCTTCGTGAGTTATCAACAAGAAAAATATTAAAGGTCATCTTAGTGAGGGTAGGTGGGGAAAGTGAGGTGTGGAAGAAAGCTTAATGTAGTGGTGATATGGAGCAAGTGTGAGGTAAAAAAAATAACTGGTAGGAGAGGTGGATTTATGACCTGGAACGCGAGGTGTGGTAGGGACAAGGAAATGGTGGCTGTGTAGAATACTGTAAGCGTTGAGTAAGAAATTGGGAGGAAGAGCTTGACCTAAAATATGGACTGTGAAGTGTGGAAGAGGCAAGAAAGAGGTAGTGATGTGGAGCGAGTGTAAGGTGCGAGACTGGTGATGGAACTTATGATTTGGATAAGTAAGGTGTGGAACGAGACAAGAGTATGGGTGAAGAATGGAAAAATAACGAGTGAACATGAGAAACGAACTTGATAACGCAATAGAGCAGACAAATATGAGAAGGGGGTAAGAAAATAAGCGGGGTCTTTAGGGTGCAAGTGACGGGAATGAGAGTGGGAATGAACACGTGAGAGTCGTGTAGGAGAGGAATACGACCATGTAGCATAAGCGAATAGGCTGCTCATGAACAAAGTTTGAGAAGGGTAGGTGTGAACTGGAGGAATGAATTTGAATAATGCAGGGAGTGAGTGTGAGCAGGAATGATACTCTTGGTAAAAAAATTTGGGTTATATCAGTGACAGTAACCAGCGACATAGGAATGAACTGAATTTGGAAAAGAAAATTAGTGCGAGTGATGCAGTGCTGAACGAAGTAAAACTAGGTGATGACAGGTTGAAAGAAGTAAGACTGACTAGATTAAAGAAGAGTCCGGGAGGGGAAATGAAGCGAGGTACAGCACGGAATTATGAGAAATTAGGTACAACTGATGAATTTTACCTCGTACGGGAGAGAGAACTGAAGTCGCATAGTGGGCTTAGTGAGTGAGGGGACGGGAGGTGGTGTGGGGGAAAGTGAATAAAGGAGAGTGAAGGGTGAGTGGGTGTGGTAGGGTGAGGGGTGAGTGAGTGAGTGAGGGTGAGAGGCGAGTGAGGAGTGAGTCTGAGGGCAAAATGAAGGAGGTAAAGCTGACGAGGGGTAAGTGAGTGATGAAGGATGAGGGACGAACAAGTGAGTGAGGGAGACTGAAAGGTGAACAAGGGAGGGAGCGGAGATGAGGGGTGAGGTGTGCCAGAGAGGACAAGAGGTAGGTGAGGAAACACTAAGTGAAAGAGGAGAAAAAGTGAGTCAAGCAACGTGACTGTGGGACTAGTCAGGCACGGGGTAAGAAGGGATGCTAAGATAAAGGCGAGTGAGACAGGGAAGGCGAGGAATGGATGGAGCAGGAAGGGTAATGAGTAGGTGAGGCAGGGATGGGTGAATGAGGCAGGGGTGAGTGAATGACGCTTGGATGGGGGTGGAGTGGGTAGTTTGAGTGAGACAAGGGTGAATGAGTGGGGCAGGTGTAAATGAGTAAGGCAGTGGTGAATGTGTCTGAGGCAAGGGTGAATGTCTGAGGCAGGGATGAATATGTGAGACAGGGGTGAATGAGTGAGGCAGGGATGAATAAGTAAGGCAGGGGTGAGTGAGTGGGGCAGTGGTGAGTGATGAGACAAAGGTGAGTGAATGAGTGAGGCAGGGGTGAGCGTGAGTGAGGCAGGGGTAAGTGAGTGAGTGAGTGAGGCAGAGGTGAGAGAGTGAGGCAGGAGCAAGTGAGCGAGCGAGTGAGTGAGGCAGGGGTGAGTGGGTGAGTGAATGAGTGAGGCAGTGCAAGGAAACAGCCGGTGCTCGCGTGCCTGCCTCACCCCTCCTATTGATTGCAACCCGGTGTAATGCACTCAAGAACGGGGAGGGGGCAAGTCCACGCAATTAATTAGTCTTATTTAACCTTCTTTATTAGTATTTGGTTCCTCAGGCTAACCATTCGGGGCAAGAAGGTAAGTGTGCCTAGAAATTACCGAGACTGACTCCTGTGTGCTCAAGAATTACCAAAACGGATACTTGGGTTCTTAGAAATTACTCGGTTGAATTACCCTGTTCGACCAAAAATATCAAAAACACCTTGTATAATCAGAAATTACCTGCGCATATACTGACAATGATGATGATGATGATGATAATGATGATGTTGATGATGAATAAGGATGGTTCTGATATGACCAAAAGTTGCCTAAACTGATTTTTGTGTAATTAAAGATGACTCACACTGATTTCCTCATTTTCGTTAAAAAAGATATTTAGAGGGAAATAGTAACACAATATGATTCCCGTGGTAATCACTCGCACTAATTTTTGAATGCACAAAATTAATTAAGCTGATTCTTTTCAGTTAAAAAAGGAAGGAAGAAAAAAGCTTATCAGGAACTTTGTAGACTCAAATGTAACCCAGATTTATTATTTAAAGAAACATTTACTCAAACTGATTTGTCTTATGTTTTCAGTTTCTATAGTTAGGAATTACACAACAGAAATACTCGTACCTTGTCATATAAAAAACATGATAGTAAAGTACACCGTATTTCTCTAAAAGTACCAAACTGATTTTTGTGCCCGCAAATTAGTCCAACCTGAGTCCCCTTGATTGCCCACATACCGTCTGAACTAATCTCTGTAGGTCCAGTAATTATCAAACCAATTCGCCTTGCTGTATGGGCTGACTTGTAATTTATCACGTCTGTAATTTACCATATATAGTTACCCTTACTTGTTTCCCTGATTAAACAGGACCTACAGAATGTTCAAAAATCAATAGAAACGTCTCCTGCCTAATTTGGTAATGAAGCAAAATACTAAATCTAGATAAAATTACAGCATACGGTGACAAAGGAAATAGTCCCGAGGAGGACAGTAATATACAAAGAGGGATCAGTGTTGTTGTGTGAGAGGCTGGATCAGAATCTTAAATCACCATTGTTGGAAAGGTATCTTGGCCGACAATTTTATACTTCATTAATCGTCTTAGGGCGTCCTGCATCTAATATATGATTACGTTCCCTGAAGCCCAGCAATCCCCCTGCATGTCAAACAATTTCAAATGTCACCATGCATATCGAATTCATAAGAAGGATGTCTCGGTCAGGATTGTTGTTTGCCCTGGTATTTTTTTTTTTTTACATGTAGGGGGGCCTTGTGGATGATCAGCAAAGTTTACTGTTACAGAATTTAATTAATCAAGACTGCTCCGTGCCGCAGCCTCGGATCGAACCCGCAGATAATTTCTCTAACAGCAGATCACTTGCCTAACCGCCAGTAGCACTCTTTAGATCAGTCTGACGGGCTTGTAACCACACCATGCATATCACACTGTTACTTCTTCACTGGTCACAGGGGTAAGTAAAAAAAAAAATGGTAAGGATGGCTATGGCCGAGGTGTTCCATATTTTGCTAGGAATTTCTGGGCATTCCCTTATCTCTCTTGAAGGCCAGGGCTGAGAGTCACAAAACAAACTAAGGTTGTTTTCCTCTTGGAACTAAAATTCCATTCTGCAGAAAAAAACAAAGGATATGGAAAAATTATGCAGTCTCTGTTCCTTGTTCTTCCATTCCTCTTCTTTATTTTTTTTTTCTAGACACAACGGGAAACTGATCATATATGTGTTTGAAAATGAAGGGTCAAAGGTCGTATTCATGTCGGGTAGGCTGGTTTTCTTGCATCTCTTCCTTAGACGTCTGTTTTTTTTATACAGCACATTAAGAAAATCTTGTATGTTATTTATGCAGTCAATGCTGGTATTAAAGATAAAGTGCACACAGTATTGTATTAAAGCATAAACAGCATACAAGAAAATAGTAAGGTGTGGTATGGAAAATAAATCACTTAGGAAGAACTCCTAGAATGGCTCCTGTAAGCGAACGAAAATACGGATCCGGATGACAGATTATTCCATTCCTGTAACACCGTGTCCTCGTTGTCCTGCAGGTTATGCAGGTGACACACAGGACCTCCGCCACCAGATAGAGTAAGGCTGAGACTGGACCCATCACCTTCCTCAGCACACCACCTGACGAGAACCACAATAGCGGGTTCTGTGAGCTTACCAGAGGAGGCCTATATGTGGGACCCGCCAATTGTATAGTCATAATTATATATCGAGGAGCACCAAATATATGAGCTGGGAAGGTCTCCACTTCTCCTCCCCATCCTCCCTTTCCTTCCTTTCCCGTCTCCTCCTCTCCTCCTGTCACCAAAATAATGAGGGTCCCGAAGATAAGATACGGAAAAGTATTTAAAATTTCTAAAATATTCATAAGAGCCATTTTCCCCCCAGAATACAAAAGAGTAGGAAGACGACGGAGCACTGTGAAAAAAATATTGAGTTTTCCCCTGAGTGGCCCATGTACACCTCGGCTGCGCCTCTCATTATCATGTTGTCGGGTGGACCTGGCATCGCTTAATTATAGAGTAGTTACCCTTCCAAAAATTAGTTTTAGGACCCTTGGCTTAAATTAGGCATTTTGGCAGCGTGAAGCGTGAAGGTGGCCGCCAAACTTCGCCGCTAGAGGGGAGCACCTTCCAATATTTTTTGAACACCTAGGCTTCAGAGCTCTTCCCTCCTTATTTCTCTCTCCCTGGCGCGGGGAAAATAGGGCGATAGTTTGCCCATCTTGAAAGCAAAATAGATGATGGAGGAAACGTTGCCGACAATCTTACTTGCGATAGCGACATTGTAAGAGATCGAGTGTTTAAATTCACGCATATTTTCCTCTTCCGCCTAGCCCGACGTTGCCGGCTATTGGGAACCCCTTGGATTTATTAGACGCGCTGGCGGGGTAATGGATGAGACCTCTCGCGCGATATATACGATATTAATTTTCTTCTCTCGATTTATGGACACGTATGTCCATTATACTTACGGAAAGGTAATTAAAAGAACTTGAGCTATTTACGGCAATAGTAATGTAAAATGGAGGCACAAGTAGAGGTCTATATCAGTAAAGTTCATGTAGGAACAATTTAATTATGGATGCTCGCCAAAACAAAGGAGAATTATGAGACAAGAACATTATCCTAGTAAAAGTAATAACATCTCTTCAAGTACAGGCATACATGAATACGCACATGGATCCAAAAAAAATCGGACATTGAAAGTTGCTGCGAGTTTATTGCAATGTTTATAGTTGGATCCATTTAGAATTTACGATTTCTTTTAACTGTTACTTTTTACGGGTATTGTTGCATTTCATGGTTTTACTCTGGCTAATATCATGAAACTATGGGAAATCCCTGCTAGTCAAGGGTGGTTCTCTCTCTCTCTCTCTCTCTCTCTCTCTCTCTCTCTCTCTCTCTCTCCCACTGTGGCCGAGGAGTGAAGCCTGGGAAGTGTATTACTAATGAAAGTTTGTGCGTCAGTGTAGGCTGGGGAGGAGGAAGGTATGAGGGAGATATGAAGGAGGAGTGAAGAAGGTGTGGAGGAGAAGGAATGAAGGAGAGAGGTAAAGAGGGAGGAAAGAGAGACGAAAAGACAAGAATAGGGGGAGTAAGGAGAGAGGGAAGTGTGAGGGAGGAATGAGGGAAGAAAGGAAAGGGAAGTGTGTGGAATTAGGGAGGGTGGTGTGAGGGAACGGGGGAAGGAGCGAGGTGTGAGGAATGAAAGAAGGAAGTGAGAAGAAGGAAGAATGGAAGTGTAGGGGAAGGAGGGAAGTGTGGGGGAAGGAGGGAAGTGTCGGGTGTGGGGGAAGGAGGAAAGTGTGGGGAAGGAGGGAGGTGTGAGGAATAAAGGAGGGTAGTGTGAGGGATGAAGGAGGGAAGTATGAGGATGGAGGGATGAAGTTTTGATGGCGAGATGAAAAGAGGTGTAAGAGAGGTACAAGGAATGAAGAAGAGGAATGAGAGAGTTGTGAAGGAAGGAAGATTAAGAGAAGGGTGAGGACTGAAGGAGGGAAATATGACTGAAAGAAGGAGAGGGAGGGTTTGAGAAGTGAGGAAGTGAGATGTGAGGAAATGCAGGGTATGAGAGGGGTGGAAAATGAGAGAGAGAGAGAGAGAGAGAGAGAGAGAGAGAGAGAGAGAGAGAGAGAGAGAGACGTGGTGAGAGTGAGAGAGGAGTGAGAGGCACTTATATATCATCATTTACGTCATCACTACCAATCGCATCACCACTCAAAGCAATATCAAATATCACCTTTCAAAGCATCACAACACATCACCTCTCACAGCATCACCACACATCACGACTCACGGCATCACCACACATCACGACTCACAACATCACCACACATCACCATTCACACCATCACCACACATCACCACTCACATCATCATACGTCACTGCTCACAACATCACTACAAATCACCAATCACAGCATCACTACACAACACTACTCAGCATCACCACACATCACTACTCACATCTCCACACATCAGTACTCAAAGCATCACCACACATCACCACTCACAGCAACACATATACATCATCAATCACCATTCAAAGCTTCACCGCACATACCACTCACAGTATACATCACACACCACCACAAAACATCATCAACACAACATACACACCATCCCACTACAACTGCCTAATATTCTGCTTAATTATTGCTGCCAGAGGATGATTTTAATTGTACCTTAGGAGGATTTTTCAAACTAAGAGGTTGGAACAGCTTTCATTGAGACCTCCATTTCAAGAAATCTCTCCTCAGTCGACTGAAGCTTGTCTGTCCGGTAGCCAAAAGAGGAGGAGGAGGAGGAAGAGGAAGAGGAGGAAAAGGAGGAGGAGGAGGAAGAAAAGGAGCAGGAGGAGGGGGAGGAGAAAGACATCATATCAGTAAAGGGATTAACTTCATTCCATATCATTACACTCTCTCCTTATAGCCACACCACACACCACACCTTCATCTTATCTCTTGTCATCATACACGATCACCTCACAGAAGCAACACACATCATCACACTCTCACATCTATCACATCATTTAATCATGTATCATCACACCTTCACATTACAATCACAACGCACATCACATCAAAATCATTTCATCACAGTCCCTCACCTAATCACTGGATCATTCATTACACATTCTCACCACCACAAAACACACACACACACACACACACACACACACACACACACACACACACACATATTTACATCTCACCACAATAAAAGACATACAGTATATTCATCACCACATCTTACCTCATCACAACAATCACCTCACCCTAGCACCACAACTCTCACACTCATCTCACCACAACATACATCACACATCCCATACATTTTTCATCATCAAAACACGCACACCCTCACCACACCACCAGCCTCTCTCACCACTCATCAACAACCAGTAAGATAAACCGAGGAACAGAGACCATGAAAGGTGAGAGGGGTAGGAGGAAAGAACCATTCAGTTTTATTGTCTGACTCAGGGAAACATCCAGTCATTTACTATTTTTTTCCTTTCTTTTTTTTTTCCCACTCCCCCTAGCTCAAGAATATGACGTGTGCTGAGTCTGGCCTGAGCGTTTACTGTGCAGACTTCAAAGTGCCGTTTAAGTGTTTTGTTACAGTTCGTAAATCAAGAGAGACGAGCAGAGGCGCAATAAATCACGGCGACACATAGCAGAGGCAGGCAGCGGGGTACAATCAGCGGCGTGGGGGAGCTGGGGATGTATTCTCGTCGCTTTAAGAAGGCTTCCTAGCACTTCTCCGTTACTAATTTATTTCTGCATATGACGCGTTGATATTCCCCTGGATGGTATATATGTAGTTATATTTTATTTCTGCTAACCCGTACGTGGTATACAAAACAATGGTATGGCGTTGTTTGCTGAATAAATCGCTTAGGAAGAGGTGCTGGGAAGCCTCCTAAGCCGACGAGAATACGGTCCCGAGTGTTACGACCCGAAGCAGCGAAGTGTTGCGACCGCCCGCCAGCCAGCCCAGCCTGCCACCGCCTCCCGACCCACCGCTCTCCGCCACCGACGTCGCTCTCTGACACGACAAACCTACCTCTGTCACTCTCTGTACCGCCACACGTTATATTGAATGTCACTATTGATATATTTATGAATATTTACGATCGAATCTACCACCAATCACGTTCCGATGTGCCGCTCATAAATTAAAAGAGGTTGTCATGTCTACCTGCTGGGAGGGAGCCAATCAGGTGAGGCCTTTAAAGCTGTGGTGCCGGCGTGCGGACACCTGGTTGGTCACCTGGCTCAGCGGGCGGCCAATCAGCGTCCGCTTATCTTGACAGGTTGCTTGCAAGTGGGCGGGGCTTCAGTTATTTACGCGGGAACGGGCCTGCGAGCCTATGTCTGGCCGACAATTGATCATGTGAGCGTCTTAGCAATCTACATAATTTTTCGAGGCAATTATTGCATTCGCTGCACGAAGAATGGCTGTGGAACACGCCATTACTTATAGTGGCGGTGCTCCTCCTCCCCCCGGCTTAGCTACCCCGGCCACCACACACACTTGATCAATGCAACGCCAGCCGGGGTAAACGCGACCGGTGCCCCGCCACAGCCTCCCACCATCGCCACCGCCGCCACAGCCTCCCGCCGCCGCCAAAGCTTCCCGTCGTCTCTAGTCATCACCACCGCTTCAGTTCCGTCGCCGCCGCCGCCGCTGCAGCCATCATCCACACCGTCACCATCCCCTGCCCCCTGCACTCGCTGTCCCTTGATTTTTGTTCTTTCCCAACCCCTGCTCCTCACCCTCATCGGTGGCAGACAATACAGTAGCCATCACCGATCGTGGCCGTTCGTTTTAAAATAGTCAACAGGACCGCCAAACCCTCAATATCAACGCAGCCCAGAGCCACAAATATTACTCTTATCTTCATCTATAGCTGAGTACTGCAGAGGCGCGAAAACTCCTATCACCACTGTCTAGAGCCCCAGACATAACCCTCACTGCAACACAAAGCAGCAAACTTGCAGCAAAAATATTTTCACCGCTACCCAGAGCAACAACACAGGGCCACAAACATGACTACCACATACACAGAGCCACAGACATTATTACCACATACACAGAGCAGCAATCATAACTACTATCGCTACTCACAGCTGAAATACCACCGCTGTATAGAGCTACTGTCATTTCTTTCTCCGCCACCTAAACTACCAACATTAATACCACCGTCACCCAGAGCCGCAAATATTACTCTTTAGAAACGCAAACATTAATACCATCGCTACTACTCCTCATTAGTACCTAAAAGCCACAAATATATTTTTCATCAGTACCTAGAGTTGCATATACTGTATTAGTAGAGTCATAAACATTTTACCTAGAGCCGTAAACAGAACTCTCACCTCTACCTACTAAGCTACAAATATCACCGCTATACAGAGCCACAGATATTCGCATCACCGTCACCTAGAGCCGCAAACACTACTTCCAAAGCTTCCTAGAGCCCCAAACATTAGCATAGCCACAAACATAACTAACAGAGCTACAAACATTCCTAAAGCCGCATGCATGATATTTCTTTACCTAATCAGAATCATCCATAAACCGTACCGATGCCGAATACCCCAGCCATTAAAGCCTAGTTCACACCTGTGCCAGCTATGCCTCCCAGCCCTCCACTCCGGAATATAAATGGAACACAATCCCGCCCAGACGTATATGGACGAGGTGATATTTTCTAATGAAGCGTCGTCACACAGCCAGCCCACTCCGCGGCCGCGTCTCCGAGCCGTACAGTGTAACTCCGATGTTATAATATTTTGGTCCTGTTTGAGAAAGTAAATATATCTTCCTCATCATTATCATCATCATTAATGTCATCATCGTTCCATTGGGCCTACAGCTTGATGTCGGTCTCTAGATTATATTTTGGTCCCATCTGGAAATCATGTATCAATGTCATCAACAGTATCATCACCACCTTCACTCTCCTTCCCATGTAAACAATAGCATCGGGCTGGGTACGAAATATACCTGCTTGTTAATGAAGTTATATTCGAACAATAAAACAGTTTATGTCTGTGAATTTAACTCTCACATTTGAACATTTCACGGAGGTAGGAAAGGCATTAAATTTGTACTTCTTGATACCGATTACTGGAACTTAACGCCAGTACTAAATTATCTTTGAACATTAATAACGAAATTGTAATTAAAATAAGCAAGCAAGGTACTGAGGATGGTTGGTTGTATCAGGGTCTGGACGTTGACTTATAAACATACTTGCGATCAGTGGCTTATAGTAACTCTGATTTGTTTTTGCAGACAGGAATGGGAATGAACACTGCAGAATCCTCGCTCGTCGAGTGTTCTTCCCGCAGAAACAAGTATTAGTTATGAGAAAAAAAAATGTAAGTTACACTGGGAAATCTTCGCCTTCACCGACTCAGATTTCCCTAGCAATAGTGTCACTCAGAACAATGTAATATCTTCCCATTTCCCTTGTTCGTCCTACAAAAACAAATATCAGTTACGAGAGGAAAACTATCGCAAGGCATGTGGGGAAAATCTGAGCCCTGAGCAACGCAACCACTAAGGAAAAAAAAAGTAATATTCAGCTGACCCTATAGTAATGGTGTTCTTCAGCGCTCAAAGAATGGAGCATCTTCCCATGTCGCTGTAGTTACGAGACCCATGTCGCTGTAGTTACGAGAGGAAAATCATCGTAAGTTACAAGGGGAAATCGGAGCCCTGACCGACGAAGCAACCACAAGAATAAAAAAAATAGGAGGCACATACACATACTCACACACGCACACAGAAAGCTCCTCAATACACCCGGGTAATGGTGTTGCTCAGCGCTCAGCTCCTCAATACACCCGGGTAATGGTGTTGCTCAGCGCTCAGTCTGCCCCACAGGCCTCACACTGGTACGCCGCTGATTCTAATTAAGATAGGAGTAATTTAGCCTAACTTAAATCAACAAAATCAATAAAGAATCTTTCTAACTTAATAAAGCCTGTCTAAATATTAGCTCTGTTCATTATTGTCAGAACTGGTTGCTCTGCTCTGCGTTCCCCCTTGAAGACCATACTTGCATAATTTCCATAACTACCTTTTACCTTTCCTTCCAATCTGTCTTCCACCTTACACTGGCGTGATTCCTTGTATTTTTGTATTATACTTCCCATTCAAAAAAATGCGCCGATTATCCTAGTATTTTGTTTTATAGCTGTATTTTTGCGATTTATATTTTCGGACTTAAATGAGTAAATTAAATTAAACATTTCATGTGATGCAATGGATAACAAAGACATATTTACCATCTACTACACTGCACTCATAAGTACTGATAATCTGAGCATCACATTTTTTTTTCCAATATTTAACTAATAATTGGAATAGATTAATACAAATTTTACATTATTTCAAACAGCATACGATATTTCTACTCTCCACCACAACGCTATAATAAATAATGGTAATGGAGTTCTTATATATTTTTGTAATTAATTTATGCCTAATAATGGGAGTGGTTTATATAAATATTTCAGTTTTTT
>JAGKTI010001322.1:68718-79044 GCA_018397915.1 Birgus latro | reverse complement strand
ACACACACACACACACACACACACCTAAGGAAACACTATTTCATGTCCTTTCTTCATATCTAGAAAATCCTCGACTCAGATAATGTATGTCTGAAAGTGATTTCTTTTATAAGAAGTGTTCCTGTACATCCACTATGTCAAAAGAACAATACAGTGTTTTGGTATCAGAGAATAAATGAGATGAGTAAGAATCAGTTATATTTCCAGTTCCGTCTGAAGATAATTTACAAATGACTAAATACAATAAATTCCCTGTCTCAACTAGCGCGTGTTTCAGACGGTTCGATTTTTCCTCTAGTCTATTCGTCAGACTTTGGGATAGATGATTGTCTAAATTTCTATACCTAAGTGTATATGAATGTAATGAGATCATTTATATCGCATTTCAATGGTCACTGCTCCTTTGAACTGTCTGCTTGCATCCCTCCACCATTACAGCAGGCGCATAGCACCCGGCTAGTATCAAACTCTCAACCCTTCTCTGTCCAACTCTAATGTAGGAGTTAACCGTTACTCCCAATCTTTCTTATACACAAAAGGTCAGTTCTGGAACTTACTTCCTGTCTACATTTCCTACTGCCTATGGCTTCCAGTCTTTTAAGCAAAATGTGTCCAGGCATCTCGAAAAGATCAATCTGGCTCTGTATTTTATGAAGGGTGATTGATAAGTTCGTGGCCTAAGGTACAAGATAAGCTAAACAGTTCTAGCTAAATTTACATACAGTTAAACTCTTAGAACTATTACACAAGAAGCTTGAAATTCATAATTGTTGTATTTATATATATTTTTTTCTGGTCCAGATGACTGAAATTCATGGGGCAGCAATTTTTGAGAAAATGGACAATATCGCCGATCCTGCAGTCATCCGCTACCTTGCATCAGGCATCAAAGGCTTATTGCCCAAGGAGACCCACGAGGAAATGGTGGCGACACTAAAGGAGGATGTCTCTTCCTACGGCATGGGTAAGAAGTGGGCTGCTGAAATTAATGAGGCAAGGAAAGCTGGGAAGATGACCTTCGTCCAGAAAGGCCTGTCACTGTCATCACACATGAAACCATTGACAAAATCCATGACATGGTCATGGCAGATCGACGAATAACAGAGCGTTACATTGCCACAGAGCTGGGTAACTCCCAGGAACGCGTCCATGCAGTTATCCACAATGAACTCCAGATGACTGAGATTTCAGCTTACTGGGTCCCGAAGCCTCTTGAAACCAATGAGAAGCGGATACGGCACAACATGTCAAACGACAATCTTGCTATTTTTGATGTAGATCCCGAGAGATTTCTCCGGCGATTCGTGATCACGGATGAAACTTGGTTGCACCATTTCCAACCAGAGATGAAAGAACAGTCGAAACAGTGGAAACATGCAGGATCTCCTGCTCCCAAGCAGGCCAAGCCGGCAATGTCTGCACGAAAGGTGATGGCCTCCATTTTTGTGGATGCAGGAGTGCTGCTGGTGGATTACCTTGAAAAGGGTCACACTGTCGCCGGGGTCTACTATGCTGATCTCTTGAGGCAACTATCTATCTACTGTATATATCAGCATTCCTATATACCTAGGTTTTTCTCCCCAAAGGGGGTTAGCCGAGACAGGACAACACACTTACCAAATTACTCATCCACACACACAAATTTACTCGAACTGTAGCCTCTAAGGGGAGAAGGAACCGCTCCTTACTGCACGAGGGTCAACTGCACAGTACAATCCAGTGACATCCACGGTAGGGCCTGATAGCAGAGACTGTTTACCCCTGCCACATCATAATGGACCCATCCCCTTCCCCGCACCTGACCTAATCAGCTGATCACACCAGATGCGGGAGAACATCCTGTCGGGGCCAGCTCACTATTTATGCATTCACAATTTCTCTCCATTCACCCCTATCACGTGCAGCTACTCTTCTTGCTCAACAGACATCCCTCTCGCATCCAACGCTCTCTTCACACTGTCCATCCATCCTGTTGGTGGTCTTCCTCTCAGCCTTACACCTCACACATCAGATCCAGTTATCTTTTTCATCAGTTACTCTTCATTTATTCTCCTCAGATGTCCAAACCATTACAGCACTCTCTGCTCAACTTGATCAGCCGTCTCCCACGTAACTCCAGTTCTCCTTCACACTTTATCATTTCTCACTCGATCCTTAAACATCACTCCACACTTGCTCCCCAGACACCTCCTCTCCATTAAATTCAATCTCATCCTCTCTGATACTCCCATATTCCATGTTTCAGCTCCATATAATGCAGTCTGTGCCACTGCTCCCTCATACAGCCTTCTCTTTTCATCATTTCTAGGTGAATGACATCTAAACACTTTTTTCTTTCCTCCTAGCACCTTTCCTACTTTGTTCATTCTAAGCTTCACCCCTACATCTGTTCTTCCATCCACAGCAACATGTGACTCTAAATACTTAAAACACTATACCTTATCAAGCAAGTCAACACTCAAAACTACTTTTATCCTCCTATCATCTAAAACCTTGAGCACTTCATTAAATTACTCCCTGCTGTGGGGGTCGTCTTGACGTGGGGGTAGGACTTGGAGCATGGCTGGCAGTGCCACCTACTCTGGAGGCGTGCCAACCTCTATAGGGTTCGGCATTTGTCAGCCTCGTGGACCAGGCACCCCCTACATCACTGGTGGAGGAGGCCTGCTGGTGATGTTAGTCCCTTCCCACTTGCCATCTAGGGCTGGACTGTCGCCTCCCCACGTGTTTGCCGTGCGTGGCGTCCCGTAATGCTGGGAGACGGGAGTCCTGGAGGTTGAGCGATGCTGTACGGTGCGCCCTGCAGCTAGCAATACACCTCTTTGGTCCCTTATTCCGGCCAGACGGGCGGCCTGGTTGGGCCCGACCAGGTCAATCGGCTGGTCATGCATTGACTAGGGTCAAGTGGGCACTGGGGGGCCTGGCGGCTCCTATCGACCTGGAGTCAACCTTGTCAGGTCCCCTGGTGGTTACCTGCATATACTCTCCTGCTACCTCTGGGGTCGCCAGTGGTGTTGTCCCTGGCATAAGACCTCCCCTTGTTGGGCTCCATGGTGGGTGGAGAGGTGGGGGAATGTAGTTTTGTTTGATGCTACATGGAGACATTAAATAAGAATCCTGTTGACGACACTGCACCTGTTCACACACACTCTTTGGACTCTTCCATGATTGCCACTCTGGAGCCATTCCAGACCCCTGGGGACTATCCTCCTCTGCCCCAGCATTCAGCTGGGACTGGGAGGCGGTCACGTCGGGCTGGTGAGGCTCTGGGGTTAGACCTAGTAGAAACTGTGACATCATCTTATGCAAAATATCTAGTGCTGAAAATTCCCCTGGATAGGTCAGTGTTAGATAGCGATATCTCTGATTTATACTGTGCAGCTGTGTCTGCATGCGGGAGAGATCCTAAGATCTCATTAAAAGGGGATGGAAGCCTCCTAATTGAGGTGTCCTCCCCAGAAGAGAGCTCCCAATTACAGGCCCTCACTTCTGTTTCTGGTGTGCAAGTTACCTGTGTTCCTCATGCTGCCTTCAACAAATGCAAAGGTGTGATTTTTTCCCGTGACCGCCTTCGATACCCCGAGGCACAGTTGTTGGAGGAATTGAGATCTTCTGGTGTGGTGGCTATTGAAAAACTGCAGAAGAAAATTGATGGTGTCCTGACCCCGACTTCTACCTTGTTCCTGACTTTCTGCAGGTTGACCTTGCCTACTTCTGTGAAGCTGGCTTGGCTGTCACCTGTGAAGCCATAGGTGCCCATCCCAAAGAGATGTTTCCACTGTCAAGGATATGGACATGCCAGCCGATTTTGCCGCAGTGCTCAGGAAGGTCTTCCTGGTGTCTCTGTCTCCTGTGGTGGACCATGCCATACCAGTGATTGTCCAGGACTCCCTAAATACTATCACTGTGGGGGTCCTCATGCTGTTAATTCTAGAAACTACCTTCCCTACTGCCTGGAAAAGGAGATTTTGTCTATTCGGACAACTGAGAGGGTTTTGTTTCCTGGAACTAAGAAGAAAGCCCAGACCCGCTTCTTCCAGCCCTGTTACTTATGCTGCTGCCATTTCTGGAATGCCAGTGCACCGCCTTGTGTCTCAGAAATAGTCTCAACCCAGTCCACTGCCCACTCCATCACCTAGTGCTTTGCGGGGTGCTGTCCCTGTGACTCATACTGTGTGTGAAACTGATGTTCCCCCACCCTCTACTCCGACTGCTTCCGCCCCCATTTCGGTGGCAGACGGTTTGCGCACTTCTGTGGTGGTGGCGGATGTACGTGTTGACGTGACTCCTTCTCCCACCATGTCCAGCATGCCTCAGGCCCCATCTGTATCTGGAAAACGTCACCGTGGTTCTTTAGAGTCCTCTGAGCCTGAAGACTGGCAACAAAAGGTCTCTGTTGTTGAATTTTGTGCCAACCTCTCTCCTGTTCCCTCTGCCACGGAGGCTGAGGGGTCTAGCCAGGTGAGCCTGCAGCCGATGGTTCGCCTGTGGTCAGGTTCCCACCTGGGAATGATGTTGGACAGACCGTTGGTGCTTCAGTTCTGAAACATACAATGTCATCCTCACAGGGTTCTAATCCTGTGGACACTCCTACGACTTCTGGGGCTTCTGAAGTTGGCACTGGCTGTCCTGCATCACCCAGGGCGGCCTCCAAGCCACTTTCAAAGCCATCTTCCAAACAAGGTCTTATTCCACCTCAGAGGAAGAATGTTGTAAAACTTTCCTCTTCCTCGTCCTTCCGTTTGCCCATGGATATTTGATGTATGATGCGGGTTCCTAGTGAAGGGCAGCCTCTTCCCAAGCGCCTTCCTAAGCATCAGTCCAAACCCGTTCGCTTGTCAGGAGGTGTACAGTCCCACACTTATCCCTCCACAATGGGTTCTTTCATCCATACAGTTTGCAGTCCTTATCTTCCTCCGAGTGCTACTGCTGAAAGGGAGGATCTGGAACATCTTATTCGTGGTCTTCCTTCTCCCTTTCTGTTACTTGGAGATATGAATGGTCACCATCCACTATGGGGAAACCATGAGGCCAACCCTCGTGGTGTTATGCTGGCCTTTTTAGTGAAAGATGAGGAGTTGGGCATTTTCAGCTCTGATAAAACGGCTTATTTCCATACCCAGACTGGAACTTTTACTGCCAATGATTTATCCTTATGCTCAGCTGATGCTGTTTTAGATTTTACCTGGGATGTGTTGCCAGACCTGTATGGTAGCAACTATTTTCCATTACTTTCAATTGCTAGTGCAGGTGGACCTCAGGTTCATCTTCCTCACTGGCTTCTGGATAAGGCTGACTTGCCACTTTTCAGGGAATTAAGTTCCATTACCCTTTCTGTCAATGAGTTTGGCTGTCTTCTGAGGCGGTGTCATATTTCACCGATGTGTTGCACTCAGCAGCCCTATTATCTATTCCAAGAGCGAGGGGTCGATTTCCAAAATGTCCGGTTCCTTGGTGGAACTCTAATTGTAGTTCCAGTGAGAGGCAAACGAGTCGCCTTCTCTTGACTTCGTCGTCACCGTGGGGATCCTCAGTATTTGGTGGTGTATCAGAGGGGTATGAGTTCATGTGAGGCAGGTTTTAAAGGAGACCAGACATTCATCCTGGAAAGGTTATGTTTCCTCCCTCAGTCTGAGGACTTCCATCACAGGTGTGGAACCAGGTAAGGAAAATTTCAGGAAAATTTGCTGTTTCCTCCCCTCCAGTTTTATTTGCAGCAGGTGGAACTGTGGCTGATCCTTTTGATGTTGCAGAGTTGTTTGTTGATCATTTTGCCAGTGTGTTACAGAAGGATGCAGATACACATTCGGTTTACCACCGTCCGCGCCTACGGTCTTGTTGTCTCAGTTTTGCCTCTTCTTAGGGAGAGTCATATAATGTTCCCTTTTCTATTTCTGAACTCTAGGTGGCTCTTGCAGTTCCATGATTCCTCTCCTGGTTATGATGATATTCCTTGTGCCTTTTTACATCACCTGTCAGATGAGTCTCTTTCGTTGTTGCTTTCATTATTTAATAATATCTGGTATTCTGGTGAGTTACCAGCTTGTTGGGGGTGTTGCTGTGGTTATCCCCATCCCCAAACGAGGTAAGGACCACCAACAAGCGACAATTATCGGCCTACTTCTCTTACTTCTTTAAATGTAGAGTTCTTGAAAAGATGGTCAGTGTTAGGCTTCTGTGGTTTTTGGAGAGAGGTGACTCTTATCCCCTGCCCAGTATGGTTTTCGAAAGATGTGATCTACCTCTGATGCACTACTGTCCTTGGAATCTTCTGTCTGTGTGGCTTTCTCCACTAACCAACACCAGCTCACGGTCTTCTTTGATCTGGAGAAGGCATACGACACTGCCTGGCGTCATGGCAATTTATTTTCTCTTCATGAGTTTGGTCTTCATGGGCGCTTGCCTATTTTTATTCATCCGTTTTTGTCTAACCGATTTTTAAGGGTCCGAGTGAGAGGAGTGCTTTCTAATGCCCGTGCACTAGAATATGGAGTACCACAGGGGAGTATCCTTAGTGTTACTCTCTTTGCTGTGGCCATCAACAGCGTAATCACTGTACATCCTGATGGTGTACAGGGCTCACTATATGTTGATAACCTCTGTTTCCTTCGCCGCATCTAGAATGTCTCTGACAGAAAGGAAGTTGCAGCTGGCGCTCAATAGAATTTCTGAGTGGGCTGAGTATTGTGGCTTCCCTTTTTATTTAACAAAGACAGTGGCTATGCATTTTTATCATCTTCAGGGGGTTCACCCAGACTCTGACTTACATCTCTATGGTCGGACAATATTCTGTGTAGAGGAGACTCGGTTTCTGGGTCTTCTGTTTACTAGACGACTATCTTGGGTTCCACATATTCGTTCTGTCAACCTCAAAACCGCGGGGTTGCCAGAGGCGCGCCGTGCCCATCCCTCACGGATATTTGCGCTCCGACTGACTTTTTAAAAATATTTGCCAAAAATCAGTTATTAGTCCTAGAATACTATAATTATATACGTTTATGGCACATACCTTCAGCTTTCTCCTGGGATGTTTTGAGCCTTCGTCGACTACCGTATGACTTGTGGAGACTTCTGAAGTCGGGTAACTAAGTCTCCACTTGACACTTCCCGACATCCCCTAATCTGAATACCACTGCCTGATATTATCACTAGAAACACTATTAAATGATTTCCAAGTACTTTGGAATCCATAATAAAAAAAAAAAACACTGTGAAAGCAATGTGAACTACGAGCGCGCACGAGCCTCCCCGTCGCTTGCTCACGCTAGGTCGCCTCTCGTATTCTGTCATTTGTTATTCATATACACACTCACACTTCATTGTTTCTAGTACTTTATAACACTTATATATATCCACAGTATTTATCGATAAGTTTCCTTCAGTAATTGTAATTTATTTTCACTCAAGGCATTCACTTTCTCGTTCTATAAGTACGAGCCTCCCACTCCCTTGTTCGCCGCTCGTATTCTGTCATTTGTTATTCATATACACACTCACACTTTATTATTTCTAGTACTTTATTACTTATATATATCCACAGTATTTATCGATAAGTTTACTTCAGTATTTGTAGTTTATTTTCACTCCAGGTATTCACTTTCTCGTTCAGTAAAAACAACGTAGAGAGCGAAGCTTTCACTTTCATTACTCTGTTTGTACTCATATTCTTATATTACAAATTATTTACACAATGTTACGGACTGTCACTTGCAGTAACTTATAAAACTATATTCCACTGTTCAATCATATTTAACTCCATAGCTTTCACTTGCTATTTACACATTGTTTACACACACATTATTTACAATTCCCGTTCACAGTGTTTTAGAAGTTTTTCCGGCAGTGGTACTCAAAGAAGCAGGGTACACAGAGGGGAACCTGGCACTCAGCGCACTGCCAAGAGGTGCATTTGACCACAGGTGGGCATCTGGTGGTATGCGCACACACCTGACACCTGCGGATCGCAACCTTCCTCTTCTCTGTGGCAGGCATTTGTACAAGTCTGTGCCGCTCCAGGTACTTCCTCTGCTCCAGTCTGTCAGGAAGTGTCACAGAATGGCGCCTTGGAGTTGCTGATGTCACCCTACCATATCTCTCAAGCAGCTGCTGGACACAATTCCTGGCGAACAACCTCAGGGAGAAGGACTTGGGTGGCTTTACCTTCATCTTGTACAGGATGAAGGCGTTCAGCATCGTCATGTCAAGGAGATGCAGAAACACTTTCCTGTGCCACCTAGTATTCTTCCTGAGGCAGTCGATCTCTCCAATCATCATGTCAGACTTGTCCACCAGCCGCATGTTGATATTGTAGTCAGGTTTTTTCACAGGTTCGCCTGTCCTACGGTCGACCTTCCCACTGTCTTTCATTTCCCCCTATGGTGAGCATGTGCACGATCTTCTTGTCATGCCACCGTATTGCCAGCATCTTCTCAGACTTGAGCAGGTGCACGTCTCCTCGCTGTGAACTTCCTGCCTCGGGGAATTTGGGGAAGTTGGCACGATTGCTTCTCATAGTGCCGCAGGAGCCGATGCCGTACTCTGAAAGGTATTTTCCAAGTTTCGGTGCTGTATAGTAGTTGTCTATATAGAGCACATGATTCCCACTAAAATACTTTTCAAGCAGCACTTTCACTACACAGCCTGAGAAGCCAAGGGGGTGTGTTTTATCGAGATCGACAGTGCTGGCTGAATAGATGACGAAGTCAAGGATGTACCCCGTCTTACAGTCGCACAGTACAAAGAACTTGATTCCAAAGCGATGACGTTTGCTTGGAATGTACTGAATGAACCTCAGACGTCCTCTGAACAGAAGCAAGGATTCATCTATGACAACCTTCTGAAATGGGTGGAAGAATGACATAAATTTACCCTTCATTCTGATCAGAATTTCCCGGATCTTCCAGAGTGGGTCAGTCTGGGAAGGTACATCATTGTCGGCGAAGTGCAGGTTCCCCATGATGTTCCTGAAGCGATCTCTGGCCATGTACTTGCTGAAGGTGGGTGATGGTAGTAGGGGGTCCATGGACCAGTAGTCCTCCAACTCATGCTTCTTTGAATGGGGCATGAGAAGCATGAGGGCGAAAAACACAAAAAGTTCGTGGACCCCAAGCATGCTCCAATCTTTCATTTTTTCTGCACCAGTAACACTTGCAGCACATTGTGACTCGTACCTGTTGGTCTCATCACAAGTGTGCTGCATGAGTTCGTCATCCAGGAAGGCCAACAGGTAGTCAACACACTCAGCATCATCGCCTAGAGTGAAGGCAGGCTGTATCCCTGAGGAACTCTCGTCGAAGTGCAGTTCGTCAGGGACGAAATCAGACCCATCCATCCACACGAAGGCGTCCAGGATTCCCTCTCGTGGCGTAGAATGCTGGGTCAGGGTGCGAAAGGGTAGCGGTTGGTGTGAGGCGGACTGGCCTGTTTCAAGGTCACCCCGAGTAGCCCTAGGTTGCCGAGTAGCACTAGCAGCTCTAAAATGCTACTCTACTTCTACGAGTTTGGGATTTATCTTGTGTCCTACGGCCTGCCTTCATTGTAGGTGATGGTGTCAACTCCGAAAACGACGACTCAGGAGAAATTTCAGCTGAAGATGTCGACGATATGAGGGAGGTTGGGCTGGGAGAACGGGGTGATTCACCTCTTGACTCATGGCGGGCTGGGTCACACGGGGCCATTGTGCTAACCCGCCTCCTCTTCACTCCCTTCCCAAATTCCTTCCCTTCCTGCAGTAACGCCTCCTTTCCCTTGGAGCTGGGAGGAACTTCGGAGGGTGGAGCACTGGTACTAGGAGTTGGTGGCACGATTTCCTCCGGCTCATCACCCGACTCCTCACCCAACATTTCAAAATCACTGTCCATCATGATCATGGACAATTCAGCCAATTCGTGTTCCACTGCAGAATCACTTAGTCCTTTACCTTCTCACGCGAAGTTTTGTACGGGTAGAGGTCACAGGGCCCTTTTCAGTGGGTGCAGAACTGGCGGAAATGGATGGGCGCGACTGCGACATTCTCACTGTTCGAAGGACAGAAAGTAACTGAGTAACTCGTGGCGTATTGGGCAGGGAAGGGTTGACAACGTCAGTCAGATGACAATTGCTATGAAATAACTGGTTGGAATTCTAGATAATACATAAAAAATTTGGTAATTCTAGTTCAGTGTAAATATCACCCTGGCTTTTCCCTTCCTTTCTGATATAAATATATATTACGAGAATAGGTCACGCGGCATATTTCACGGGAGAAAAAGCAGGGGAAATTAGCGAGTGAATGCTTGTGGGGTGTTGCCAGGTGATAATAACCTAATTCGAGGTGTCTGGCACTAT
>JAGKTI010001322.1:55000-62578 GCA_018397915.1 Birgus latro | reverse complement strand
GTCTGTGAGCATGTATGTGTGTGTGTGTGTGTGTGTGTGTGTGTGTGTGTGTGTGTGTGTGTGTGTGTGTGTGATTAGAGGAAAAGAGAAATACGGTGGCAGAAGGAAAGGAACCGATTTCTTGACAATTTTTCGAGGCCTTTTCCCCTCTTAAATCAGTAAAATAACGCTTAGTGAAAGTATAGGTGTGCAGCGGCAGGTGTGGTGAGAGGGAAGGTGTTCACAGGGTGGAGTGGTGAGAGGGGAAGTGTGTTCATTGGCTGGTGTGGTGAGAGGGGAGGGGTTCACTGCGTGGGTGTGTTTACTTAAAGGCGGCGGAAGGCGGGTCAGTACTCAGTGCCCTCCTGCTGCTGTGAATCGCCCACCCCGACCTTACCTGCCCCCGCACCTTCATCGTGAGTCATCTGGCACCTTGTCAATACACACTTTGTCAGTCATGTGATACCGTGACACTGCATTCTTTGTTATCAATCTTTTGATGCCATGTTTCTACACAGTTCATTCTCAGCCAAGTAGCTTCGTGTTAGTAACCATTTTCTTGCTAGTTTTATGGCAATGTTTTTCTACACGTCACTGGGATGTAAAGACCCGTTTTCCAATTATACAGTTGTGTCTCATGGTATTGGTAATGTGCTACTTTCTTTTGTTTCTTTGCATCTAGTATAAAAATTGTTACCTACACTCCACGTATTTATATGGGCAGTTCATAAACAGCTACTTTACTGTTAGAGTAGATTAATCTCGTATGAGTTATGAAGAACAATAAAGTTCGAGAATATAAGTGTCTGTGTATCACTTTATAATTGTTCAAGGATGAATTACGCCTCTGTCAGTTCAGTGAATAAATGACCAAGTTAATATTTCTCTGTGATAGAGCAGCGAGGATAAATGTGGTTCTCTTGACTGAGGTTACGATGTGAGAAGTGGCTGCTCATTCAGGTGTATACGATGCAGTCTTATTAGGTCATGATGAATATAATTATAAAACAATGGGGTAAGATATCTCACTACCAGACATTCCTACACCTGCAGCGATGAAACACCTACACACTCAGTACACAAGCAGGGCAGTGCAACATCTCGGTCCGAACACCAATACAAGCTTCCCTCCCGTCATCCACCTATCAGAGGTATCCTTAAACAGAGCTGAATCAAGAACATTTCGCTAGGCTTAGAACGGGGTATCATTCAGACCTCCTCAGTTATCAGCTAAGATTTGGGCTGGGCAGAATAACAGATGACACATGAACAGCTTGAAGAACTGGCTCGCACAACACGACACACATAACAGAACACAGCACAGCACACGCCACACTAAGACGCAGACACAACATCAACGGTGTAGGGAACCTGTGGGACCATCTCATAAGTGAAATTGCTTACCTGTGGCCAGAAAGATAAGGATGGACTAACAACAACAACAACAACAACAACAACAACAAAAATGGTATTTAAATATATAACACTGCATACGAAAAAAAAAAGTTATACTGTATTGCTGCCTGTGTGTGTAGACGAAATACTCTGAGATTTCGTTCGACTTTTGACAGATTAATGAATCAAAATCTATTGGCCAAGCAGAACAGCAGAAATACAGTATATGTGGAAAAGACAAAGGGCAGCTTTGAAATCCGCACCAACCCCGCAATACTGTTAGGCGAAAAAAATAAATAAATAAAATAAAATCTCTCAGGGGGGAAGGCACAGGGGTGAATCACAGAGCGCCAACCCTCTATAGAGTTTGGCCAGGATGAACGTCTACTACTGTGAAAAACCTGCGCGTGCCTAGGTAAAGCTACGGCGTCCCCCAGCCCAGAAGTAGTCTCCTCGTGTGGGGTAGCCATCGGGGGTGTCACCCTACTTAAAACGTGGCCGGGGTGAGCGTCTACCAGTATGCAAAATTTCGTGTTCCCAGGTTAAAACCCATGACCGTGCGTAAAGGCTTTGTCCAGGACCCTCGCCGGCTCTCCCTTCCGTGAAGGGTGTCCTTTGGGGCACTCACCCTGCCTTAAGTGTGGCCCCAGTAAAGATCTACAGTTTTTCAGAACTTCATATTCTTACGTAAAAAACTAAGGCACGGTCCCCCTGAGGGCTGCCCCATCCCCCCACTGAATTGTAAAAATAGATTTACTTTAAAAATATGATGCAAGTTACGAGTAAGAGCAATGGAAAGGATGTAGGGCCGCTGTACTGTCTTTCTTCTCCACTGACTTACGTAAAATAAGTTGGAAAGAGACGAAAATCGGGCCAAGTAAAGGTAAAAATAGTAGAGTAAATGTATTTTTGGAGGGGATATCATCTTAGAATGGAAATAATTCCATAATCGCAGGGTTGAACGCTAAAGGGATAACGGATACACAAGATCAGTAACCTTTTCAGTTATCTGATTTAGTCAATAACCACTGCAAATGTTGTTAAAGGATTAGCAGAGACTGACTAGAAGAGCGTATATGAGTGTGGTGGTGGGGGAGGGAGGAGTGGAGATTTAACAATGAGATGGAGGGATGGGGTGAAGAGGTATATGAGGGAAGGGGGTGTGAGATGGAAAGAGAGAGAGCAACTAGACTGTAGAGGATTGGATGACATGGAGGAGATTCCTTCTGGCCGCCTCTAACGGGATCAAGGCGACTGGCGATGGGAAGATTGATGGCTTTGTTTTCTTTTTAATATTTGTATTATTTCTTGTACACATTCATCGTCTGGGTCCTTGTAGGGGGAAAAAAATGCGTCCATTGGTTTTATTGAAGGTGTAGCGATGTCGAGTTATGTGAGCACGTAACTGACAGCGGAACAATCCACAGAACCTGAATGCAGTTCCCCCGGGTAACCAACGTAAGCGAGCGCATGAGCTTCGTGTGGCTGTGGGTGGGCGGCATGTCAGCTCGGGACATAGCCCAGGAGACGGGCACCAGCGTCGCCACCGTCTGCAGGTGGATCAGGCGCTGGAGGCAGGAGGGTCACGTCCAGAACAGACCACGTGGAGGAAGATTACGCAGTGGGATATATACCAGTGAACATGGCAGTGGATGTAAAGGCTTCATCCCGCCCGAGTGTGATGTTGCCGCGACAAAAGAGGCAGGGAGGCACATGGTACAGACAGAAGACAGTCTTATGTATGCATCAGTCACTCCTTTTATGATGTATCACGCGAGTTGGTATTAAATTACGCACTTACAACTATCATTAACACAAGAGAATCCCCCAAGAATACATATCAAGAACAATGGTATTCAAGCCCGATTTATCTATAGTGACTAAAAATTAAGTAAACATGAGTAAGGCACAGTCGATCAAAATAAGCATCGCTCAGGAGGGTTACGATGATATGTAAAATGTCCCCTGTAATTTGTGCAGGCCTAAGAAAGTTAATTTGTATTAATCTAAATGTTGCTAATTATAATAACAATAACGATTAGAAAATGTTAGAAGCATGAAATTAATAGCGTCAAAAAAAAGAAAAAAACAACAACTGTCTTCCCTGTTCCGTCTGAAAAGCATTTACAACTGGAGAAAAAAAAATGAAAATCCCCATGTCTACTAGTTTGTGTTTCAAATGGTTCTCTTTCTCCGCTATGTAGTGTACTTGTTAGCCTCTGGGAAGATACATGTGTCTTGGCACGTATTCTCGTCGAGTAAGGAGGCTCCCTAGTACCTCTTCCTTAGCAGTTTATTTTTGGATATGGCTGGTTAATATCCTTTTGTACTTTATTTATCGCATTCTGCCAGGACTGACGATGCTGGTCTAGACTGCGAGCTGTTTGCAGAATCGTTTAATCTCACGCAGCTGGTAAAGCAACCAACCAGAATACCAGATAATCCTGACCATAATGCCCATCTCTTGGATCTATTCCTGACAAATAATCCAGATCAGTACAGGATAGAAGTACTGTCATCACTTGGATCCTCCGACCACAATCTCATCAAAGCCTCATTAGTTAGCCCCCCCAAACCTCCCCGTTCTGAACCTGTCAAGGTGACCCGATGGCACTTTGATAGGGCAAACTGGGATGGATTTAGAAATTATCTTGCTGACATTCCATGGCAGTCTTTTTTCTCTAGTGATGCCAATTATACTCAGTCCCACATTAATGCCTTAATACTAGCTGGTATGGATTGATTCATACAAAGTCACCAGTTCACTCAAAGATGGATTGATGGATTGACTGAATATAATCAAAATCTGGCGGCGCAACTGCCAGGGTCATATGCCGCCGGACAAGGTAAAAGACGCAGCAAATAAAAGGTGCATATTCAAAGTAAAGTTAATACCCGTTATTAGAAATGTAACACTGAAAATAACAAAAAGAATAGTTTATAAAATATCAATTACTTACAAAAGTGGAAAGAGGTCCGCCTCCTGAAGAAAACTAAAAACATCAGTAAAATCGCGAGGGGCTCCACCAAGGATCGAGGACAGACAGTGTCGGTCAAGATACCCTCTATTTTCTTGTGCAGGCACTCAACAGTTACCACACCAGACCGCAGTTCCTCCAACAACCGTGCCTCTGAGTATCGAAGGAGGTCATGAGAAAAGATGACATCCTTACATCGACTAAAACTATCGCGAGGAACATAGGTAACAACTGTACCAGAGACAGAGGTCATATTCAGCAATCACGAGCTCTCTTCTGGGGAGGATACGTCAACAAGAAGGCTTCCACCCTCCTGGGAACAGATTATTGGTTTCCGACCACAGGCCGAAGCAAGGGTATGGTGCAAATAAAAACTGTCCTTATCTAGTACTGACCCACCCACACCGGATTTCAGTACTTGATATTTGGTATGTGATGCTGGCACCATTTCATCTGGGGCCAGCCCCAGAGCCACACCAACCCGACGGGAACACCTCCCTGATCCAGAAGAATGCTGAGGCGAATGCTGAGGCAGACGAGGATACTCCTCTGGGACCTGGAAAGGCTCCAGAGTGACAATCACAGAAGTGTCTAAAGAATGGTCAGGGCCAGATCCAGTGTTGTCAGCAGATTTAATATTTTTCTCCTCCATATGTAAACAAATCAACTTCATTCCCCCACCCCTGCACCCACCATGGAGCCAGGGGAGGTCTTATGCCAGGGACGACACCACTGTAACTCCAGAGGTAGCAGGATAGTATACAAGGGTAACCACCGGGAAATTTGGAAAGGGGTGACTCCAGGACGAGAGGAGCCACCAGATCCCCCAGTGCCCACTTGACCCTAGCCAACGCATGACCAGCCGATTGACCTGGTCGGGCCCAACCAGGCCGCCCGTCTGGCCGGAATAAGGGACCAAAGAGGTGTATTGCTAGCTGCAGGGCGCATCGTGCAGCATCGCTCAACCTCCAGGACTCCCGTCTCCCAGCATTACGGGACGCCACGCACGGCAAACACGTGGGGAGGCGACAGTCCAGCCCTAGATGGCAAATGGGCTGGAACTAACATCACCAGCAGGCCTCCTCCACTAGTGATGTAGGGGGTGCTTGGTCCACGAGGCCGACAAATGCCGAACCCTACAAAGGTAGGCACACCCCCAGAGTAGGTGGCACCGCCAACCACGCTTCAAGCCCCGCCACCACTACTAAAAGACTGAACTCTCCAAAATGGTTTGATAGCAATTGTGCCAGAGCAACGACCCAAAGGTCAACAGCATATAATTCTTACTTAAAATTTAAAACATCTGAATGACTCTGTCAGTTTGAAAATGCTAGAACCATGGAAAAGTTGTAATAAATCTCGCTGAATCAAACTTTCTTCAAAATCAACCATCAGTAGTACTTAACAATCCCTATGACAATAGAATATTCTGGTCTACTCTCAATTCTTTCAGTAATAAATTTAACAAGTCATAACCCATTCCCCCACTACAATCTTCAGATGGTAACATTACGAATGGCCTGCATGGTAAAGCGAATATCCTTGCCAGTACAGTTGACAGAAATTCTACCGTAGAGGAAGTCAGCCAGAACGTCCCAGTACTGGAACTTGACTCTCCCAAAATTGTTCCACTTAAAATACAGACTAGATACGTAAAATCCATCCTAGACAATTTACCAACCAAGAAAGATCCACGTCTAGATGGAATTCCTCCAATTGTTTTGGAAAAGTGTTCATCAGAACTTGCCTCTGTTCTAGCTAAATTATTTCAGCCTAAGCATACGTACTTCTTCTTTCCCTAATTCACGGAAAGAAGCCAATATCCACCCAATTCCAAAGAAACGAAGTTCCTCTGACCCCTCTTATTACAGACCAATAGCTATCACTTCTTTTGGTAAAGTATTTAAAATTTTAATTACAAACACATAGTTAAACATTTTGAATCCAACAACTTAATTAGTGATAGACAATATGGTTTCCGCTACGAAAGATCTACCATTGACAAACTCAATCTTCAGATTCATACCAACCATGAATCAATCGACCTACATGGAGAAACTCATGCAGTAGCCCTTGATATTTCTAAAGCTTTCGACAGAGTATGGCACCGTTCCCTGCTGTCCAAACTCCCTTGCTATGGACTAACGTCTTTTGTTCCTCTGTTTGCCTCATATCTCAGTGACAGAAATATAAGAGTAACGCTGGCGTGCCACAAGGATCAGTTCTGGCGCCAACTGTATTCATAGTTCGTATTAATGATCTCTTATCTGTCACCCACAATCCCATTTATTCATATGCAGGTGACTCAACACTTCACTTTTCATTCACACTCAAACACCCTTTTACCAAGATCAATATCTCTAACTCTCAACTCACCGCAGCCATCTCCATAAATCAAGACTTATCTAAGATCAATGAATGGAGACAAAATAACCTTGCCTCAGTTAATGCTAGTAAAACCAAATAAGTACAATTTACTAAGAAACAGATATTGCCAGATTCGTATATTACCTTCAAAGCTACCAATATTCCCATCTCCAAAAGTATTGGAATTCTTGGTGTTTCACTTAACAATGCCCTCAGTTGGATCTTTCATGTCAGATCACTTGCTAAAACCGTATCGAAGATACTTGGATTATTGTACAGAGTCCGTAACTTCTTCACTGATGAGCAGTCAGCTATAATTTATAAGAGTCATGTGTGCTCTCAGCTTGAATATTGCTCACCCTTGTGGAATGGATGTGGAGAGGTTGCATTAAAACAACTAAACAAAATTCAGAACAAAGCTGTTGGAATTATTAAAAACCCAACTATTGCAAATAAACTACCTCCTCCCCTACAGGTAAGAAGGAATGTTGCCTCCCTTGCATTATTTTACAGATAGTTTAATGGCAAATGCTCAGACAAAGTTGCGTCCATTGTGCCACGTCTCCATGCCTTCCCTCGTGCCACACGGGCATCTGGCAGCACTCATGACTGGAATGTCTCTCTATCTATCTATCTATTGCCAGATGTCTTAATCCCGTAAGGGGTGGCCACAAATAAATCGCCTCCATGTCGCCCTATCCCCCGCCATTTCACTGCCCTGCTTCCAGCTCACAACCCCCTCTCTCATATATCCCATTCTTGGCCTTCCCCTCCCTCTCTCCCCTTGCACCTCACTCACGTACACTCTCCTCGTCAGTCTTTCGCTCTCCATCCTCTTCACATGGCCAAACCACCTCAC
>JAGKTI010001322.1:0-50000 GCA_018397915.1 Birgus latro | reverse complement strand
ACACGATGTATGATATCTGACGGGACACAGCCATAGGGTCGTGAGATAGGTGAAAGAATTCCAAGTACACGGGTACAGTGTAAAGAGAGTCATCGAAACGTAGAGGGAAGAGAATTAGTTGGAAGAGATCAAATGCAGAACGAACAGGAGTGTGTACCATGATAGTCGTGGAAAGGAAGGTGGCTTCTAGTACAGGATAGTACAGTTGTAGACTTGAGAAGGGAAAAATAGGATCAAGATTAAAATTAGCGCGAGCCCGTTCCAAAACTAAACGAAGGCCTGACATGGGAACAAGGCCTAGGGCAACATGACCACTGACAGCATCTACCAACAGACGAATAAAATCCTCTGCTTGTAACATTAATGCCTGGAGGGACAAAGACACTGACTCAAGGTGAAAGCTGAAATACAGTATTTCTGTAACAACATAAATTTTTTCATTCAGTTTCTCTAAGACATCCCCAAATTTGTTCAGTTGTCTGCCCATTTCATTGATATGTATGACAGTATTACCTAGTAACTTATGGTCAACATTCAGCAGCCTATCCTGTTCTTCGAAAGCTGAAACAAATGTTCCTAACTGTTCATGATATGCTGAAAATTCAAGGGTTAAGCCAAAACACCACCAAGGACTTTACCACAGAGATCAAACAGACCTCGCTTTATACGTGAATGTGATCTTGCGACAAGGAAACTATGAGGCAGGGAGGCATTTGCACTAATGAATAGTTTCTCAATCCAGTCAAGTCTCCACTGAAGAGGTTCATATAGTGGTACCCCCAAAGATCCATTCAAATGTTTGTTTACCAAGGAAACGAGTAGGGATTGTATGGTGGACAGTTGACTAACAATCAGATCTTGTATGACTGTTATCAGACTTAATTTCATAACATAACCTGTCCCAAGGGCTTTGCCAATGCCCCAGGGTATAGGACTCCATCTCCACCCTCATCACCCAGAGATGATCCGAACGCAGCTACTCCCTGTAAGGCTGTCCACACTCTCCAGAACATCATACCTGCGAAAGGAATCCTGATTAATGTTCAGACCAGCTAAATGGTCCTGACAGTTGGAGGAACAGACACAAGCAACACTGGGGCGAGGTGTTCAGCAAAGATTTCGTCTGTACTCATTAACAGGTCGAGTTGAAGGTGATGAAAGAGTATCAAGGGCAAAAGGAGGAAGAGGCGAAGAGGAAGAAGAATATGCATTACTTTCCTGATTTTCCTCCCACTCGAAGTACCTGGGAGGTCCGTTAAGATCGTCTGCGTAAACCCACTTACTCTCAGATGACATGTCTTTAATCTGAAATTTGTTACCGTTACGGGATATCACACGTGTGGGCCGGTAAATGTATTATCTAACTTGGCACTACGAGTATATGAACAAGCAAATACTAAGTCCTCGACGTTAATGTTGACAGGTGATGCAAAAGGTATGCTGGGAATATAACATATCCTCTTTAGATATGGCCAGATTAGCCTTTAAATGCTGTATTTTCTGGAAGTCTGTCAGTTTCACTTCCACGTAATCATCCAAGTCACAGGATGGACTAGGTTTTGATAATAACATTGAATAGGGGAACTTTTTATCTAATCCATAAAAGACAAAGAATGGAGTTTCTCAGTGGATTTACTAATGGAGTTATTGACTGAAGCAGCAACCTGGGGTATCCACTCGTCCCAACAGGTGCTTTGAGAACTTAAGTACTTTAAATACTGCAACACCTTATGATTTTGCCTTTCAACAAGGCCATTGGAAGCTGCATGATTGGGTATGACATTAATTTTATTGATGTTACACTGCTTACACATCTCACCAAGAAGACTATTGCTGAACTCCGTGCCATTATTGGTAAAAACAGTGGATGGCGCAGTGAATGGACAAATAACATCCTCAATGAAGGCACGTGCAACACTCTTAGCAGCCTTGTCTTGGAGAGCTACGAGAACACAGTAACGTGGGAAATAATCATCCGCCACAAACAAATACTGTGCACCAGACTCCGTAAGAGACAATACAGGGAGGTCAGTAGAAACAGTTTCGCATGGACGTGATGGAACTGAATAATGTAAGAGTGGGGTAGGTGGTAATCCGATGACTATGACGATTACAGGGAACAGGAATCACAGTGAACATTGATGTCCTTACGTATATTAGGCCAATAAAATGAAATATAGCAGGTATTATATCAGTGGGAACAAGAAGTCGACGCACCTTTCTGTTACTCGTAGGTGTGTCCCTATCGGTAAGAGATGTCTTCCTATACAAGATATCATTATCTAACGTGAGATCATGTACTGACGCTGGCAGAATAGGTAAGGTAGAAGCTTCTCGTGACTCTAGGAGGTAAATAACCTTTGACCACAGAGGGTCTTGTTTGCTGACAGCTGTAAATATCATCTGATGTTAGAGTGGCGTAAAGAACTTCACTTGGCTGATGTGGTGAGACTGCCGCGGTTACATGGCGTGAAAGCACGTTCGCGACCACATTAGATTCGCCAGGCACGTACTCAAAGGCTGGGATGAAGTCTTGGATACTGACTGACGACTGTGCCAGACGTTCGGTAAGATTTCTTCCTTTGATCAAAGTGGGAGATGATCTGCTTGAGGACGCACTGGATATCCACAGATTATGTCTCTGAAGCGTTTGAGAGGCCAAACAGCTGTTAAAGCCTGCCAGTCAGTAACACCGTAATTACATTCAGTGGCATTGAGGGCTCGATTAGCACACGCTCTTACACATTTCTTCTTTGCATGATCAGCTTGCATCAGTACTGCACCTGAGTATGTATACCCCTGATGCGTCTGTACAAAGAAGAAAAGGTTTTTGATAATCAGGGAACGCCAGGACGGGTATTAACAAGTGTTGTCTTCAGTGTTTCAAAGGTATGAGCCTGGTCATTAGTCCAAACAAAGGGTTCATTTTGCTTAAGTAATTTAGTAACAGGGGCGGCGATCTGTGCATAACCTTCAATAAATCACCAAACATAGCCACCCAGTCTAACAAAACTCCCTACATCATCAGTACTTATGGTTCTGGGAAGTTAGAAAATGCCTTAACCTTTTCGTCCGAGGTATGAATTCCCTCAGCATCGACCACATGCCCAAGAATGTACTTCTCTTACACAGGAAGCTGTATTTACTGAGCATAACATTTAGACCAGCCATTTGGAGGCATTCAGAAACTTTCTGTAGTTTGGCAAAAGGTTCAGGGATTGATTTACTCATTCCATTAATGTCATCTACATAAGCAAAAACAGAATGGCCAATTATACCACTGAATACTGGATATACAAGCATCTGAATAATGATGGAGCATTTCTAAGACCAAAGGGAAGCCATTTAAAATGATATTGGCCAGAAGGGGTATTGAATGCAGTAGCCACTAAGTAGGTCATTGGAAGTGAAAACAACGTAATTACTGCCACGTGATTGCAGTAAATCTGTTAACACTGGTAATGGGAATCAATTCGGTACAGTGACAGAGTTTACGAGTCAACTACGGGTCTAAACTCATTGTACTATCTCGTCAGTTTCCTTTCGTAAACTATGGGATATTCTATACGCCGGAACATAAACTGGCTGAGTACCGGGAATCAGTTCAGTATGGTGCTTAAACAAACTGGTCATTCCCATAGGTTCGCCAGGTAAGGCCACAACATCTCTATAGGTCTGCAAAAGATTACTTAATTGTTCATTATACTCAGGAATGTCGCCTGCTTTTACTTGAAAGGTAAGATTAGGCGAAGGAGTGATAGCAGAATCCGTAGTATTTTCAGTAGTATATACACCTGGTAAATCATCATCATCATCATCCTTAACAGTTGCAGTGAATTGTATATCCTGGAACACCCATATGGCCGATGGATGCACCAGAAAACCGCCAATCTGGTACCCCTTTTAAGCTTTAGAGGAGCATTGCCGACATTTAGTAAGCAAAGATAAAATAAATTATCCTTCAACACGGAACGCAATACTGACCCAAATGTTAAACCATTCACACGTTATGTCTAAGGTAAGGATAATGCATTCACTCCTTTTTTTTGGATCTACAACTTGGACAAAGACTTTCGTGAATTCGTGCGGCAAAAACAAAACTGTGCACCATTTTGTCACTGCTTGTTTCATCGCTGCGTGATGGAAACTCATTCAGACTCTGAGGTAGTTCAGTGGGAAGTAGATGAGTCAACCTTTGTGTCTCTGTTAGAAAGAGTGTCATGAGATAGTGATACTTAATAATATTCATTACTCTCTACTGGCGGCTGTAGAGTAGGAGTTACGGTGGACTGTGTCACCGAATTTACCTGTGAAAGGACAGGGTGTGGCCAATTCATACCTGATACATAGACTCCCTTTACCGTAATGCTACCACAAGCAGGTATCAGTTCAACAGAATATTGAGCCATGGTGTCAGTACCAATCAAAACATCTGCAGGATACCGAAGTTTGTTTGTGACATAAAACTCAGTTGTGAAAGGTTTTATCAATTCTTCGAGTTGTATTTCTAGGGTCACCTTGCCCTTCACATAAAATTCTGAGCCGTCAGCACTACAGAGGCGAATGTCAGGCGGCTCGAGGATCCAGACCCACTTTTCCTCTCTTTTATTACTGTCCAGGGAGGAGTTCACCACAGACCCAGTGTCCATAAAAAATGATGTAGGGACTGTTTCAGGATTACCTAAGATAACAACACCTAAGAGAGTTGGAGGAACAATCTGGCAAGTGGGGAGCTCAGAATTTTGTGTCGTTATGGAGGATTATGTTGGTTCTGGCGTGGGTTTTCCTCTGACTGTGCTTTGGCAACGGCGTGGCATTCGTTAGAAGAATGATGATTGTTTTTATGATAGGTATAGTACTTATTCCCGAATGACTGTGAAGGTGATTCACTATCACGCCTGTGTCCTCATTCATCCCCTAGTCTCTTGCATGAATAAGCTATGTGACGGCCTTATCGTTTACAGTACCAACAAACTGTCTTAGTTCTGCTTTTAGATCTGGCACAGTCATGAGAGAAGCTGCTTTGCGACGCAGGTCTTGCACGTGACAAAGTTGGTGAATGTGGTGTGAAGTTTTGTCTGTTGAGTGGACATGGAACGTGCCCTTAACCTTGTGGCTGAAAAGATGGTGTTGGTCTAGTACCTGGCTGAACTGTACGAACTGTTTGAGAAGGCATGATACCACGTTTCTCTTCTATCGCCACATCCATATCATCACTAAGAGAAAACTGATTATCTAATGCAGCGTCTACTTCATCCTTGCTACGACGATTTAGGAACCTGACAACTACATAACGTTGCTACATTTATTGGTGTCAAAGGTTTTTTTCCAACATCATCAGTTTCCGCCCACGGACTGTTTCGCGAACGCCTCCAAAATTTCCGTTCCTGTAGCTTCTGATGCCACAGCTGCCTTTACCAGCGTCTTTTGTTTGGGAGGGATGAACGTATCCTGTCTCATACTTTGCAATAGTTCGTAGATGCTTGTGAATCATCCTGCTTTCATGTGGTTACAAAAAAAAAGAAAATAAATAATAATAAAATCTACCAATTTGTTACGGCATTCATCAAGGAAAGGAAACTTCTCCAAGAATCTACATCTTAAGACTGATCTCACTCTGGAATAACCATCACTGAAACAACTAACCCTTAACAACAAAACCCATCACTGGTTTTCTGCACACTTGGCCGTTTTATGTTTACGAATACGATGCCACCACCTTATAAACCTTTGCTAATTTCATAGCCTTTTCACATATATGGTTCCACACACCAGGTGACTCAGCTGCATCAACAGGTGACTGTGATATATCAAAATACCTTTAAACACGGGGAAAAAAATGACGGTTTGTATGAAGGCGGCGTAACATGGCGACGGCCACTCCCTCACCTGTAGACTAATTAAGGAGATACTGTGGGTGTAACAAATTGGACATGTGACAGCTAGACCCGGTCTCCCCCACTACTACTACTGCTACGATGAGTTAGGGAATGTAGATACTGGATCAGGTGAGCTTTGGAGCATATAGTATGGAAGGATCTATAAGGTGTGCAAGATGGTGTGTGTGTGGTGTGGTGTGGTGTGGTTGAGTGTGGTATGATACTGTGTTATGAGTATGAATGTTGGTGCACTGTGTTGCGTGGATTTGGAGCTGGTATTTTGATGTGATGTGGTATAGGGTATTGGAATGTGCTGCACTGTTGCACTGTTGTGTGTGTGTGTGTGTGTGTGTGTGTGTGTGTGTGCGTGTGTGTGTGCGTGCGTTGTTACCTAATTGTTCTTACCTAATTGAATCTTTACAGAAAGGAGTCATGCTCGTACTGTCCCGTTTATTAAACCATTTATTAACCTTAAATTTGTGAACTGTTTTGGCACACACTATTTCATTCGGTAGTGCATTCCGCTGATCAATTGCCCTATTTGGGAAACTGAATTTCCTTACGTCTGTATCGCCTCTCTTTTATGTAGTTTTTTGCAGTTTCCTCTTGCTGATGCTTCCCCATAGGTCATATATTCATTTATGTCTACTTTCTCTTTCCCAGAGATGCATTTCTATAGCATAAATATGTCTCCTCTCTTCCTTCTCTCCTCTCTCTCTCTCTATGTGTGTGTGTGTGTGTGTGTGTTTGTGTGCTGTAGTGAGCAATGTTTGGTGTCCTGAAATGTGCTGTAATGCGTGCTGAAGTGTTGTGTAGTGTACTATAAAATGGTG
This sequence comes from Birgus latro, assembly GCA_018397915.1. Lineage (NCBI taxonomy): Eukaryota > Metazoa > Arthropoda > Malacostraca > Decapoda > Coenobitidae > Birgus > Birgus latro. Next base: position 43,288 of record JAGKTI010001322.1, on the reverse strand, counting down.
TGGCGTGTGATATTCTTTAAAACAAAACACACATAACAAAAATCATCGCGTGGTGTTGAGTTTTTTTTCTTTTTCTTTTTCCAGCGATGTGTGATGTAATGTACTGCAGTGTGGCTTGGTGTAGTGCTCTCTAGAGTGTTATGTGTTCTTATGTGGTACTAAACTTTTGGTGTAATATGTTGGAGAAAAAGAGCAATGGCTGACTTACGAACATTACCCTTCCAAAACCGTCAACAAGATGAAGCTAAATACAAACCTGTGTCAATTAATCTAAAGCTACATGGACATAATTCTGACACAGTGAAGAATGATGAACAGGGTGGTTTTACGCAGTGGTGGAAAATTTGCTAATTAGTAATGGCGATAATGGAAACGGTGGCTAAAACATGTAATAAGGATTGGAAAATACTTACGGAATTTAGGGTACAGAAGTGGGGGTACAGAATGAGGTACAATACATACTGTGTTTATGGAAAGGATGGTTGAGGATGTAAAGCAGGTTAAAGGGAGTGGAAATATGGATGGAGGTATAAGTACTGTGTGGAATGAAAACTGCTCAACGTATCACTGAACTAAATGAAGGATATTAATAGTTTATTCTCGCTACATCTTACCAAAGGCCTCTATATATAACCCTTATAAATCGGAAATTCCTTCTGAGACAGAGTTAAACAGTGTGGAGTGGCGTGGATAAATATGAGAGGCGCCACTGAACTGATGAGGCTGAGAGTTATTCACGTGACAGCGAACAATCTGTAAGAGACTGTGGAAATACTGTAATTTTTGATATTTATCTGATCTGGATAACAGTATAATATGCTAATGTCAACAGGTATTTTTAAACAAACATTTCTTGCCGCAGAATCGTGTCGCGCTGGTGGTGGTGCAGTGGTGATGGCAGCAGCTGTGGGAAGACTGTGGCTTGGCTTATCTGTGTCCTGCCTCATGGTTCACGCCCGCCTGCCCAGATGCTGTGGTAGGGAGTCCATTTGTAGCTGACTGAATGACCCAACTAAAACTAGCGACGCAACTGCTAGGGTCATATGTCGCCGGAGATTGATTAAAACACAACAATGAAGAGAGAATAAAAGCATACAATAAATAAGAGACAAAATATTGAGAAAACACAAAAAAATAGCTCTTAGAAAACAGTTCCGCTGCTTCCAGAAACGAGTAATCAGATGAAATAGTTCTACCGACAGCAACAGAGTCCAAGTCCTGACCTAAGTGTTGAATGTGCCCAATCTATTGCCAGACGCCTCAATCCCGCATGGGGTGGCCACAGACAAATCGCCTCCACGTCACTCTGTCCCCTCTGCCATTTCACTACCACGCTCCCAACTCACACCCCCCTCTCTGTTTTAAAGCTTTCTACGAGGTCATCATAAAAGGGGGAAATGGCATTATTGTTTGAATACACCAAAATACCGTGACAGGAAAAGCGAGACAGGAAGGATTACACGACATTATGTACCAAAATATGCAGCACATTTAACATCCCTTGAGCATAGAAGTATAAAGAATTACAAAATTGCAAATGATAAGAGCCAATTGATATGCCAGGTTTTCTGCAATGTGGAAAATATCTGAGCCATGGTGTGCAAAGATGTATAGAATGCAACCCTTTTTCGAATTTACATTTTAACTGCTCTTAAGGACTGATGTATTTTAAGTGTTTTCTCTGTACTGTTATTTTTTTTGTAAGCATCCATATACACTTTCCCATAAAACGGATGAGGTGAAAAGGATAAAAAACAAGAACAGATATTTGATAAAACTGGCAAAGTCTCACATTTCCACTCAAATGAACCATCATCTATTCACTCATCATTAATTTTAAGCTTCAAAAATTCTTGGCAACACCTTACAGGCTAAATGAGTCACACAAACATGACTTTCATAACGCTTTGTGGCCCATATATAAAACCCTCATCGTCCACTCTGTCGGCCTATGTTTCACGTGTTGCGGGGACGGCCTATTCAGTGTTGTCGCTATCTACCCTGCATAACTTATTCCTTTCCTACCTACTCCCACTGCCACACCAAGCCCACACCAGCAGACCCAGCCGTCCTTGCAATACATAAGGTTCATCGAGGTGAGTTTCTGTTGGAGTGCGATTAATGGTCTGCCCTAAGCAAGATACTAAACTATTCAATTTTGTGATATTTTTGTTCTGGCACCGGACAGGGACACCTTCGCGTGGTGGCATCGATATGGCTGAGTGACCCGTCTGTCAGGTTGTACAAAAGTTACTCAGCCCTTCCCATTCTCTGAGAGGAGGAGGTAGACTGCAGGAGGAGGGCAACTTAAGCCTGCAGTCCACCGGGTTCACTTTTTACATGAAGCTGGAACTACAACTGTTACTACTACTACTACTACACCTACTACTGCTACTGCTACTACTATTACGCTTGTTCCAGACCTGAGTCAGTCTGCGGGTGAGCTTCATGCTGCACTGGACGCCATGTTGGCCACACAGTCATGCAGTCACTCCTCCGTGTTCATGCTGACAGATGGCTCACTCTGGGCCTCCTTCTTGTCCAGGGTGAGTTTAATATTTTACCTCCACCGGGAGATATATGTTTTACCGCTCGTTTGTTTGTTTGTCTGTCTGTTAGAAGGGTTACTCAAAAAGTTATGAACGGATTGTCATGGAATTGTTTGGAGGGGTAGGGTATGCATTGACTGACCCTGTATTGCACATGAGGAACGGGTTGTATAATCAAAATGCCCTTTACATACGTCTTGCAGTTGATTTGTTTTCAACTGACAAAGATGTGTAGCCCTCTATAAGCTAAACTGATGGGCGGATGTAGTCAGACTCGAGGGCTGTTTTGACTAACAATCAAGGAGGCTCGTTCCAACCTCATGACTAAGACTCACTGAATTTTACACAACCACGTCTGTAAAGTATTCGAGTTGCAAAGTGGCATAGTTCCGTCAGATGAAAACAGACTGGCTATAGTGTCTCTACCTCTTCTCTAGAGTCAGTGTACTCGTTTTTAACAGCCAAAAATTACCATCCGTACATCTTGAATACTGAGCTGGAACTTGAGCTTGACATTCGAAAGAGGCGCTATGGAAAGGATATGGAGTCCGAGGGTGTGGCTTTCCCAGTAGCAGGCCAGACGGAAGGGAAGGGCGTGGCTAACAATGTATTCCACTGGTGCAGGATCTTCCTAAGCTGCGAGCGCCCTGGGGACTGGCAGTTTTTGAGAGCAAGATTCAAGGCCAAGACGAGAACACGACTCGGAAACATCTTACACAGACAGTTAGTGAAGCTCAGAGGGTAGGTTGCGTTATATTATTATTAAAGTAGATCCACGAATTTTATCTTCAATGTAGTGTTGTTCCAGTGGCAACTTATATTCATATTTACTTTATTACTTAAAATAGTTTGTTTTCTGTAATAGACGAATCGCAGTTTTTGGCTTTCTTTTCATCAGTTTTTTTTCTTTTTGACAGAGCATATTATTGCGTTTTATATTTATATCTATATATCTATATATTGGAATTACAAGTAGCTACCTGTGTGTAGGTCACTGGTTTTACATGTTTTTGTGACAAGAGCTTGTGTAATAGATTCTTCTGCATATAATGTACAGTTTTGGACTCACATAATCACTCAGTGCTATAGTAATGTACAGCACAGCACCATTGACGCATCTCTCCAGACCTGCATACCTAAAATCCCTAACATTAACTAGCATAAAACTCTTATTACCTGCCTGTGAATCTTATATGTTTATTTCCCTGGGCATCAGTATGTGTTTGTGTTTGCTTGGTCTTATCCCCTTAATACACAAAATCAAGATACAGATTCATTCCCGAGGACTTACGATTTCTTTCTCACAGTCCTCAGACGTCATCTCCAGGGGATAATTTACCATCATGTCTGTTGTGACGTGCTGTGTATATTTCATTAAGGAAAACTGATTTAAATAGTTATTCTACATTACTTTTCACATAACATGCACTCTCAGTTGAAGAAAATTTACCGCCATTGAATGAAGAAACAATCTGAAGTGACATTTTCTATCGAAGAACAAGAAAATAAAATCTGTTATCGGAGAACTGCGAAAAGTATATGGTAGTATACTTATTGACAGAGTTAGTGACGCAACAGAAGAATTAGCTGGAGAATACCCGGAAGGCTTCAGGAAGTGAAGAGGTTGCATACATCAGATATTCATGGTAAGGTATTTAGTGGAAAAGTTTGTAGAGAATAGAACAAGTTATATACTACCTTCATGGATTTGGAGAACGCAAGTGACAGAGTGGATATACAAAGAATGTAGAAAATATTAAAAATTATATGGAGTAAATGGAAAGCTGCTGAATGCCACGATGAGTATATATGAAGGCGCTTGGGCTGCAGTGCATGTAGGTAGTGAACTGAGTGAATTTTTAAATCTGAATGTTGAACTGAAGTAGGGATGTGTCCATGGTTGTGCAATCCTGTATACGGATGGAGTTATAAATGAGATTCGAGGTAGGGCAGTGGATGTTGGTGCGGATCTATGTGAGAGAGAAGCGTTTGGAAACTTCTTGTTCTGTTTTTGCAGATGATACTGTATTGTCAAGTGAAGAAAAAGGGAACTGCAAGGCTTGGTGAATGAGTTTGTAAGAATTTGTAAGAAACGGAATCTAAGGGTGAATGTAAGGAAGAGTAAAGTTGTGGTCTTGGAGAGAAATGAGGTCGCTCAATGCACATTTTTTTTTTTTAATGTAAAGAAGACGGAACCAAAGGACAGAAGCCCGTATGATCGTTTCCTCCAAGAAGAAACAAAAACAAGATAACAGAGAGTGAATTCACGATCCGTTCAATTCGAGATGCCTGGACACACTGCGTTTGAAAGACAGGCAACAGGAATTACAGACAGAGGGCGACTGTTCCTGAGCTGACCTGTTGCATGCATGAAGGGCTGGGAGTAACGGTTAGCTTTTGCATTCGAAAGTTGAACAGAAAAGGGATGAGAGCTTGCTGCTAGATGGGTGCTAAGCGCCCACTGTAGTGATGGAGAGATGCAGGCAGAAAGTTCGGAGGGGCAATGACTACTGAAGTAACGATAGAAAAAACAGGCAACAGAACAGCGCAGAGACAGAGGTTGAAGGGAGCCACTAACATGAGAGTTAATGATACGAAAAGCATATGACTCCCCCTTGTTGAGAAGTGCTGTATGTGGGGAGCCCCCCCACACAGGAGAGTTGTACTCTACACAGGAGTGAATAGAACCCGTGTAAAAAGTCAACAACTGTGCAGGGGTAAAGAAGGCATGGAGTCGGCTTAGTACACCTAAGCTCTTGGAACGGCTTAGTACATCTAATCTCTTGAAAGGAGATTTCACACGACAGGTGATATGATCCTTCTAAGATAAATCCCGAGAGAATGAAATCCCAAGCATGTTTAAAGATGATGCAGGATTGAGTTAGGTATTGTTAAAAGTTAGGGGATACACGTACTGAAGATTTTGTCGGGCTGAAAGATTTAAGAACTGAGTCTTTGATGCATTAAAAACAAGATTACGTTTACCCCAATCAGAAATATAGGCCAAGTCAGACATTAGGTGTGCCATAGCCTCATTCCTTGTTTGTTGAAGTAACTGCTGAGATGGATGCTCCAAGAAGCGAATGGAAAGGTGAAGGGTGGAATCATCAGCATATGAATGGATAGTGTTAGATGTACAGCTTAGAAAGTCACTGATGAATAGAAGGAAGAGAGTTGGCAATAGGACATAGCCCTGAGGAACACCACTATTGATAACTCTAGTACGGTGGCCGTCTACAACAGCAGCTATAGAACGATCAGAAATGAAGCTAGAGATGAAGCCGCAGTGGAAAGGATAGAAACTGTAAGAGAGCGTTTGGAAATTAAAGATTTATGTCAGACTCGATCGAAAGCCTTTGAGATGTCAAGTGCAATGACAAAGTTTTCGTCAGAGTCCCGAGAAAAGGATGACCAGGAGTCTGAAAGGAAGGTGAGAAGATCGCCAGTGGAACATCCCTGTCGGAACCCATACTGACGATCAGAAAGAAGATTGAGAGGAAAGGCGCTTTAAAAAAAATTTCATTAAGAGTAAACTAAAAAAAAATTATAAATACAGGATGTTAAAGCAATTGAAAGATGGTTAGAGGGCTGGGAATGATCACCCTTCTTTGGCACAGGCTGAATTAGAGCAAACTTCAAGGCAGAAGGAAATGAACAAATTGACAGACAGAAGCGAAAGAGTTTACTTAGGCAGTGCTGCTGGGTAGTGAGGAAATGGAAATTGTGAGAGCATTTAAGTACTGGGGTAGTGTGATGAGTAAGGAAGGAAGTTTGGAGAATGAAGTGCTTGAAAGCGTACAGCAGGGAAGAAAGGTTGCTAGTTCCTTGAAAGTGGTGATAAGAAATAGGGCAGTGAGCATGGAAGTAAAAAAGTTGCTGCTTGACAGTACTGTGATCCCCACTTTAATGAATGGAAGTGAAGCCTGGACCTTGTTGGAAGGACACAAGTCAAGAGTAAGAGCAGTGGAAATGGGTTACTTGAGAGGAGCATGAGTTGTTACATTGAGAGTCAGACTGTTAAATGAAGAAGTGAAGGAGCGTTGTGTTGTGGATGTGAATGTGATAGAAAGCGTTAGGAGAAATACGCTGGGATGGTTTGGCCATGTGGAGGAGACGGAAGGTGAAAAACTAACTATGAGTGTATATAAGTGAGGTGAATGGGGGGGGGGGCAAAGGGGGAGGAGCCCGAGGATGAGATGGAGGGACTGAGTAGAGAGGTATAGGTATATGAGAAAAGAGAGGTGTAAGTTGGGAGGAGGGCAATATTTCAAACCTATACCGTCCCTCTGTGACGTGCCGGCAGAAAGGGCACAACAGAACGGTGGTGTAGGGTCAGCTTTACCGACTGTGGCTGTATAATGCTTAGAAGTTTTTCTAGCAAGTGGCATGAAAGAAATTTAAAGGAAATGGTTTCCAAATTCAGAAGTCGAAATGCAAAACTTTTAAAGATTTGAAATACACTTGAAAACCTACTGATGCACAGTGTGAAACCTGGTAAGTATAAAACAGAATATTAACAGCCAAGTAAAACAGCGTGATATCAGAAGCTTTGAGCGACTTCCTTGTTAAACCGATGCCATTTACAGCTGAGAGAGGTGGTTTGGTGCGTGACTGTGGTGGTGGTGAGTGAAGATCCACACTTCCTGTCCACGTTCGCCGAGTCCTCCCTCAAGACGCACCTGCTCATGATTCAGACAACGAGACTCCTGGCCTTCACTCGCCTCCCTCTCCACCGCGTCCACAGCCTCCATCACCTTCACAAGACATTCTCCCGCACTGACTCACTCATTGCCATTATCAACGATGATCTGACGACACTAAGGTAAGCCTATTAATCCGATATTAACCCCTCCACTGCAGTCTGCCCCGTTTCAAGTTTTTTGTTTTTGTTTTCTAGTCTTTCAGAAACCATCTTTAGCCTTTAGAAAGGTTGAGTACGTCGCACTGATTAAGAAATTGTCCTGTCATACCTTGCAGAGGAATTTTCCTTGTGTTTGTGGCATTTTTAGCACTTCCTGTTAAATTAGCTGAAACTGCAGCTTCAAGCAAGTTGTAAGTTTGTTATATAACTGCTACAAACGCGCAATGATTGTGTAAAAATATTAGGAACGCTACTAAAGCTACACCTGTCATGATATTATTTGTAGTGGGAGGGGGTGAAGTGTGTGAATGACTTGCATGCGCTTGTGGAATGAAAAAAAAAAGTTGATTTAGTGAAGAACAATGAACAGTAAATGAAAGACCTGCTAATGCATCAGTTCAAGGTGTATATTACGTCAAGTTCATCCTTAATTCGGTGTAAGTGGTGCTGATCACTGGATACACCTTGTTCTGGTACACTGTAGGTGAAGGGAAGGACAGGTTTTGGGATCAACTAGGTGGAATGATCACCCTAAAGTTACAGGGTGTTTGTGACAGAGGATTTAAATGATGGAGTGCACAGTGGCCCTTTGATAATACTGTAATAGGTTCTGGAGTGGAAGGGGAAACAGTTAATGGACAGTGACAGAAAGGATAAAAGGTTGTAATATGTTAAGTACAAAGAATTAAAGAAATATGCGTGATACAGTGAGACTGGTAAGAATGATCAAAGGAGCCTGATTGAGAACACAGAGCAAAAGATGCCTGGATGTACTGTTGACATGAGAGTGGGGAAAATAACAATGCTGAGGTTTGCTTGTCCATGTGATTTTCCAGTGCATGGTAAAACTGAGAAGTGCGTGGTGCATACAAGGAGAAAGAAGCACTCTGAGCTAAGCAAGAGTAGAGGAGGTGAGTAAGAAATGAATGTGCAACATCACAATCCCTTTCATCATCATCGTTGTCCCCTTTTGCTGCTGTTGTTGGTGTTATTAATACTAAATGGTCTTGTTTTTTATTCTTAAGACGTTACTTTCGTTGATGTTTTCAGAGTAAGCCTGTACTCGTCGTTGCCATACACTGACTCATCGACTCTGCCAGAACGAGTGGCCACCTGGACTGCTGACAGAGGCTTGGTGCTTGCCCCCACCAGCCATCTCTTCCCTTCAAAGTTTATAAAGTAGGTGATTTATCCCCACGTTTGTCAAGTACGTGATGTATACATATAGAAAGAGAAAATTTATCCATCCAGTGCAATACGTATGAAGAAATACATTACTTTTACAAAACATTTTTATAACAGTTAAAATTTTACCTACACAAAAATACTTTACCTGCTACAGCAATAATTTACCTATACAGTACAACCATATAGTTACACAGAGCAACAATTTATCTTCACAAACCATTATGCTCCCTACCTGTCTATAGCCAGACGCCTTAATCCTGGAAGGGGTGGCCACAAACAAATCGCCTCCACGTCCCCCTGTCCATTGCCACTCCATACCTCCATCTCATCCTTGGTCAACATCTCATTCTCCATCCTCACCACATGGCCAAAACAAATATTTCTCTAGGACAGTGGGAACATATAAGCATGACACCAGATTGTGAATAAAACTGTGATTCGGCACCAGGTCGTGAAGACAGCTGTGATTCGGCTCCTTACGTCTTAAAGCACACTGATATAGGTTAGGCTTCACGAGACAAAATTATAGGCTTCGGCCATTTAAACGGCAGGAATTTCCCTCACGTGAATAAGTCAGTGGGTGATATTTATAATGGCCTAATAAGACCGTGTATCCCCCTCGATTTCTGGGACACGGGATAAAATATAATTCATAAATAGAGAGGATAATACTTGGACACTCAACTGTCCCGTAGCTGATGTCCATTCTGTGTACGGTACCATTTTTGCACCCTTTTTTTTTTTTTTTTTCAGGCAAGTCTAGGTTAGGCTAGGTTTGTTTTCTTAGAACTAGGTTAGGTTAGCCTATTAGTCAGTTGGGTCAATCCGTTAGGTCAGGTCACGTTAGGTTGAAAGAAAAGTTATCTTGCCCTGCTACGGTGTATGCAGGGTGTCCTAGGAAGGGTCTGTCAAATTTCTTTTTTCTCTAGGAATAATATTTAACAGAGAATCCTGTATCAATGCGGACTGAATAATCTCAACCGATGTGAAGGTACAATTACTGATGACCAAATCGGTACAATGGTCTCTCTGATTATTAACCCATAAGATTCAGGCAAAGGATTTTCGTATCATTAACTCTCGGTCTGCTGCTGACTTCTTTCATCTTCTGTCTCTTTGCTGCACTGTTGCATCTTTATCTCTTTTCTGTCATTCCTTCAATGGTCACTCCTCCTCTGAACTGTCTGCTTGTATCCCTACACCACTAAGGCGGGCACATAGCACCCATACAGCAGCAAGCCCACCCTCTTTCTGTCCTTCATTTATGAAACAAGTCAACTCTGTAACTGTCTGCCTATGAACTTCAGTCTTTTAAACGATTAAGTCGAGGCGTCTTGAACAGAACGAATGTCGAAGTTGGTTCTCCTTTGCTTTTTCTTACAGGTAACAATTTTGTGGGTTTCTAGCCGTTTACTTTTCATTCTTGAAAAAAAAAAAATGTAGCTACATTATGGTCGAGAACTGGACTCATATTGATACAGCATTCAGTACTCAAACTCAGCCTTAATACATCTTCCTGAAGTTTGACAGGCATTCCTTGGGACACCCTGTATAATGAATGACCTTTATTAAGACGCAGTAGGTATGAGGTCAAGGTTAATTGCTTACAAAGTGAGGACAATTTCTGATGTGCAGATTTTGTCCTTGGAATTTCCAATATAAGGCATACACTTTTTCCAGAGACATCATTTGTTCACTGCCTCTGGAAAATCGTCTTAAATTTCAATGCACATAACTTAAACATTTCCTCTTCCTGTCCTTCGTGGTCACTGGACTTTTTGCAGGATGAACTAGACTGGTGTAGGGAAGACGGGTTGTGTGTAGGTAATGATCGGTATTCACTCTGTTTACTAGTGGCTTCTAAGTTTGTTAACAGTGACCATACCCAAACTTATAGACCCAGTCCACATCTAAGGGTTATTTCCTATTCTTTCATAACACAGGTGCTATGATTATACTCAATTTGCTGTCATTTGGTCTAAAGTTGCCATCTCTCCGTCTTGCCTGCCGAGTTGTACCGATAGGTTAGGACTCAAGTACGGCACTAGTCACGAAGAGGTGCTACGGAAAGGGTGCAGAGCCATAGTGCACTCTCACATTGCCACTGGACTACGTGAAATAATTGACTGATTGATTGATTGACCCGACCGCAGCCTGGCGCCGCAACAAGGTTAGATGGCGCTGAAAGGCTATCTAATTAATAGAACAAGAACATTGATAAAAACCAATATAAAAATTAAGTTGCATCAACTAAACTAAATGGAACAAGATCAATTGTAAAAAGTGAATGACAATAAAAAGAGAAAATAACAAAACTGTAAAAGGAAACCAAGAAAGCACCGGAAAATATTAAAAACCAGGAAAACACTAAATCTTATAAAGAAGCCAGGCCGCCCACACAAAGGAAAGTGCTCCTCCACTCATAGAACAGGCATCCCCACCAAGCACTGACGAAAGACGGAAAAACCCATCACCCTCCCGGTGCCTGGCGAGGAGGTAACGGCAGACCAAATCCCCAAGACTGGGGCGTTCAGTCAGCACATGCCGAACAGTCAAGGGGACCAAGCAATCCTACAGGAAAGAGAGGAAGACCCCTCCATTATGAAGCCATGAGAAAAACGGGTGTGACCAATACAAACACAGCACAAGGCCGTCTCCCACCGTCGAGACAAGCCCTGGTAATTATAGGCGGCCACCGTCGGATAATTGGCACGTAACTTGTTGGCTTCCTCTGCATCCTAACGCTCTTGCCAACAATGCAGAACCCGTTCATGAACAAAGGGGGTACAATCTGGAGCAGGAAGCTGTCCCAAGGAAGACGCCGCCGCCCTGGCCAGATTATCAGCAGGTTCATTCTCCGACACCCCCACATGGGGCGGGACCCAACAAAACTCCACTCCATGCCCACGGCTCTTGAGCATGAAAAGCCACTCAAGAATTGCAACAACCAAAGAATGAGGAAAGGCAAACGAGCCAAAGGCTACAAGTGCAGCCTGAGAGTCATTATATAGTGTAAAAGTACTGTCCTGGTGGACAAAAATGAGTTTAACCCGTCACGTCCCGACCGATTTCCGACCTCCGATATACCCCAGTCCCGAGCATTTTCGGATTTTTTTTTTTTTTTTGCTCAAACATTCGCTTTTGCTGACAAACATCGAAAATTCATAGAGAAATCGCCTTCCTGAGGCTATAAATGGTGCTACAGGTGATGAGTAAGCATTACGTTTTCTCTCTTTCTCAGGGTACCTGGCTAAAGAAAACGAACTATGGAAGGGTTAACTAATTCAAGGCACCTTCAATTACGTATTTATTTATGTATTTGGTACGAATTTATGTGTAGTACAAGACTATATTGGTTTTCACACATTTATATAGGCAATAGAAGCATTGTTCAGTCACCAAACACGTCCACACATGGCACCTTCCTTTATGACATTACCACCTCATCACTTCTGTTTGTTTCTTGCTCTAGCTTCTTTATTTCTTTGTCCTCCACCTCAGGAATCACTTTCACCGTGAATTTCGTCATTGGAGAGACCGTGGGGCAACATGTCTTTACTGGCTAGGTTACTGCTAACAGGTGAATTGCCCAATGTGGGGGGGGAGGGGGAGAGGGGGGTTTAGGTGGGGCCAGGCAGTATCCCCACTTGACAGCAGGTAGAAGGTCTCCACATATGCCTAGAAAAAATCACCCATGAAACTTGAAAATTGTGCAAATTATGAACCTTGCAATTGCGCGACGTACCCGTACGTCGATGGGTCTAGCTGTGACAAAACGTTGGGATTCCTCGGGTTAAGTGCTAAAATAATTGCATATTCCTCTGCAGTAAAAACTGAAGCAGACAAAAATGAGGAAATACAACCCCAAACCCCACACCAGAGGAAGACCTGGATCCGTCAGTAAATACTGGGACAGCCTCTGTGTTGTATCGAGTGTTCCAAAAACATATTACAAAGGTACTCAGATGGGACAGTATCCTTTGAACCCTTGAAATGTTTACAAAAGCTCACCTCGTGCAGAAGCCAGGAAGCAACCCTCGGAGTCTGTACGGGGCTGATCAGAACCAAAGCCAGACTGAAAACAGACATTGCCTGTCGAACGCTATACCCAAAAGGATGAAGCATGCGAGGATGTTTGCTCAAGTAATAAGAAAAAGACTGCTGAGTCGCACAGACACTGGTCAAAGAATCAGGAGGCGAAGAACTCTCTACAAACAATGCACCAGTACAGACTGTCAATACAGGTCCAAGGGGGGAACACCAGCCTTCGCCAACAAGCCTGGGACCTGTGAGGATCGAAAAGCACTCGTTGCAAGGTGAAGACCAGCATGATGTACTGCATCTAAAGTCTTGAGTCTGGTTGGTGTGGCTGGTAAGTGGACCTCGCACCCATACGCTAGTTTGGAGCCAACAAATGCTTGATATAGATGTAGGAGAGTCTTATGAGAGCCATGTAGAGAGGATGGAGAGTGAGAGACTGAAGAGGAGAGTGAATGTGAGTGAAGTGGAGGCCAAGGATAAGATGGAGGGATGGAGTAGAGAGGTACATGAGAGAGGGGGGTGTGAGCTGGGAGCAGGGGAGTGAAATGGTGAGGGACAGAGCGACATGGAGGTGATTTGTTTGTGGCCACCCCTTACGGGATTAAGGCGTCTGGCAATAGATAGATAGATAGATAGAGTCTTATGATCAGCACCCCAGGAAGTGTGTGACAGGACCCTCTGTAAGTTTAGAGCATGCATACAGGATGCCTTTAGAGCCTTCAGATGGGAAACTCAAGTCAAACTGTAATCTAACACTAGACCAAGAAATCTTGTCTCCTCCACACACTGCTGTCTCCTCCTGGCCAAGGTTAGGTCTGGATCAGGGTGAGCAGCCCTAATCCTGCAGAAGTGCACGGAATTGGTCTTAGATGTAGAAAATCAAAAACCATGGGAATCCATTCAGGCAGAGACCTAATCCAATGCAACATGTAGTCTTCTCTTTATAGCAAGTATCCAAGAACCTGCATACCATATAGCCAAATCATCTACATAGAGGGAGGAGGACACTCCTACTGGCAAAGAATTTACAATACCGCAAACAAAGGCACACTAAGGACGCTTCACAGAGGGACACCCTCCTCCTGCACATGAGGCGTGAAGAAAGAGGAGCCCACACGAACCCTAAACTCACGATCTACGAGGAAGTCTCTGATCAATATTAGTAGGCGACCACACATACCAAAGGCATGAAGCTGCTGCAAGATGCCATAGCACCAAGCTGTGTCAAGCCTTTTCCAAGTCAAAGAATACAGCAACAAAATGCTGAAAAACAGCAAAAGTCTCACAGATCGACGTTTCAAGTCTAATAAGGTTTTCAGTAGCACATCTTAGTTTCTGGAAGACACTCTGCATGGTGGAGAGAAACCATCTCTCTCGACAAACCACAAACGCCTGACATTAATAATTTTCTCAAACAACCTACACACGGAGGAAGTCGAACTGATTGGACGATAACCAAAAACATTAGAAATATCTTTCCCTGGCACTGGAATAGGAGGGATGGCAGCCATCTTTCAACCGGCAGGCAGACAACCTTCATCCCATATCAGTTCTTTTCCTAGTACATTCTATCTTAACTATATGCTGGTCATCCACGTCCTTATCAAGAAGTGTCACATCATAAACCATTAACTCCTTGGCATATACAACTCCTCGAAGCTGATTCATAATGGTGTAGGAGGTACATGTATGGCTGACCAGCAAGTGAAGATAACACTTGAAGCCTAGCACTTTGTTCAGAATTCGAAACCTCTACCATCAAGCTGCCGTCAGCCTTTAGGGACAACCTTAGGTGGAGAGCCACATGCCCTGATAACAGTAATTCTCGGTGCACCTGAAAAATATCATGCTTCCTCAGGTCCACCCCTTCAGGGCCATGGACTACCAAATACTTAACGAATGTTGCATGGACAGAAGACTCCAATGAAAACTCAGCAACTCTAGGGGAATGGCGACGAGGCCCATCAACAGGAGGCCTCCGCTGAACAACTGCTCCAGAAAGGCGCTAATGTCGCCACAAGACAGAGGGAGAGTCAGAAGGGCTCAATGAGGGGCATGTCGGTGTCGGTACCATTAGATATATTATTGGCAACAACCATAAAGAAACTATAAAAGGACTTCATGCCCCACCCCTCAACGCATCGTGCAGCCCAACAAGGGAAGGTCATAAATTATGCCGGTGATAATACCTTTGGCGATCCCAGAGGTAGTGAGAGCATATACAGTATGCAGGTAACCACTGGGGGACCCGGGCAAGGGTGACTCCAGGACGATAGGAGCCACCACGCCCCCCATTGCCCACTTGACCCTAACCAACAAATGACCAGTCGACTGACCTGGTTGGGCTCAACCAGGCCACCTGTCTAGCCAGAACAGGGGACAAAAGAGGTGTGTTGCTAGCTGCAGGGCACATCGTGCAGCATTGCTCAACCTCCAGGACCTCTGTTTCCCAGTATTATGGGGCGCCACGCACGGCAAACACATGGGGAGACAGAAACCCAGCCCAAGATGGAAACAGGGAAGGGATGAGCAACATCACCAGCAGACCTCCTCTACCAGTGATGTGGGGGGGCTGTTTGGTCCACGAGGCTGACAAATGCCGAACCCTACAAAGTCAGGCATGGCTCCAGATTAAGTGGCACTGCCAGCCACGCTTCAAACCCCACCGCCACATCAGGGTGACCCCCCTCAGCGGGGCCACATGAAATAAGCTGAAAAGTGTCGAGTATCAGTGTAGGCCTTGTCTGTTCCGTTATTCTCTTCGTATTTTAAGTGGGATGATGAAATAGGCAGATTTGGGTCGATGGAGTTTATTGCGAGACAGTTACTTGAATAAAAGTCAAGAGCTTGGCGTGACCCGTATAGCCTATGGTTAGTAGCAGTTTGTGCCATCTGCTGTCCTACTTTACCTTCACTCTCCTACTCCCTATCGCTCTCTCCTTGTCTAACTCTTGTTCTCTCTTGTCCTACTCTGTCTCACTTTGTCTCTGTGTGTCTAACCGTCCTACATGTGATACCGGACTCATATCTCCCTCAAGCTTCCGGCTAAAGTGTGTGGGCGTACGTGTGCATACGTTTGTGCGCGTGTGTGTTTCGATCATGTTTCCGGCGCATGATCAGGAGTGTTTGGCATTCATGATTCGTCTAGGCAAGGGGATGTGTTCTCTAACTCTTCCTGGAGAGCTCAGACATAACTACCTGTTTTACATATTGTTATCTATAGCTATACAGTTACATACCATAGTTACATAGTAGTGTTATAACATTATGCCTACACGAGGATCCGGTCTAAGTTTATGTAAAAAAATCAATACGAATATGCTCTCTATATTTTTTCCCATGTACTGTGAAACCCTAAAATCCAACCTGGAAAGCTAACACTACCATTCCATCCTAGGTTCCCTCACCTGCCTCATTTGGCGGCATCACAAGAAGAGTTTCCGACACAAGTAGCAGTGATGGTGGACGACCCTATAGTGCCGGGGGGTAAGCGGCTCACCTTTACGGGACCCATACATAATGTTGTGGACTTCCTCGCAAAAAGAATTAATTTCACGTAGGTCACGTTGCTAGTCTAGTTTAACCCACTGAATCCAGGAATCGACTTATTCCTTACGTACTCTTGTTCTCTACTGATGATTTTATTCAGTTTGGAATAGACCGTTTGAACTAGAAAGGTTAGATTTACCTTTAAGAAGCCTCTTCGGCATCAGAGGCCTTTCCTTCTTTGACAAAAATTGTGAGGTTGCAGCACAACAAACTAAATAATGGCGTCACCCGGTGTAAAGGAGTTCTAGAATTTGTGGTGGATGGGGGCGTCCACCATCCACTCACTTAATGTAGAGATGACATGATCTTTACACTGAGTGACAAGCCAAATGGTTTCCTGTACCCAGGAAACCATTTACTACGCTGGGTGGTAACCATATAACCGGTTTTTTTTTTGGCAGAGTTAAGTGTCCCCCAGATTCCCCTATCCAAAGTCATTTAAATCATGCCAGTCGTTTCAGAGAGCCTCGGAGGGTCCAATACCTGCCCACGGAGCAGAGGAGATGGAACTGCAGAGGAATGTATGTGGAGTACAGAGAGTGGATAGGATACGAAATAATGTGATTCGTGAAAGATGTGGAGTGAGGAAGTCTGTGGACACCAGAATCAAACAGAGTGTACTGAGATGGTAAGGTCATGTGGAGAGAATGGATAACAATAGAGCGGTGAAAAAGGTATATTTGAGCGAATTTGAAGGAGGGAGGAGGTGAGGTAGGCCAAGGAGAAGGTGGAGGGATATGGTGGATGAGTGTGTGAGGAAGAGAGGTTTGGAAGTCGGTGAGGCTAGAGAACTGATAAGAGATCGAGCTGGCTGGATGAATGTTGTGAGAAGAAGTGCATGATCAGGGATTTGGCACCCCTTTTTAGCATGGCAGCGTCCGGATTGACTCTATCAGATACGTTTATGTGAAGCTACAAAACGTGGTGAATGTTTTTGGCGTATGCGATAGAGCCAGGATTCCGGGGGCTTGAATGATGAGTGAATGGAAGCGTGGCCCATTGGATAGGGCAAATTTGGGCTGTCTGGACATGCTACTCCTCACCCTGCCCTAGGGTGGGAAAGGAGGTCCGGATGATGATGATGATGATTTTGTGTTTCTTATTTTTTGCCTCCAGAAAGTAAGAAACAAAAATTTATACATATAGCTACACTTCCATTAATTTACACAGCATGTACAGTTCTATCGTAAATCGTGTCATTCATATATTGTTATTTTTTGAGGCTGTACCATACCCTTTACAAACTTTAGTGCTCCCGGTTGTGTCAAGTAGCTCCTGAAACTGACCATTCTCTCTCTCTCTCTCTCTCTCTCTCTCTCTCTCTCTCCTGCTTTCGGCTTGGTGAATTGGTGGCCCCTCTGGTCTCGCTGTAACACGTAACCACGTCAGTCTCACCACCACCTGTGTTCAATACCTCCTAGCGAGAAATAAGGGTGAATTTGTTTAGTTTTAACACTATGGAAGCATTCCTCCTTCGACTGATAACCTTCACTATCCCATACTGAACAGCCATGGCGATATCACAAATCCTGGTCTCACTCCAGTACCGATATGGAACCAGCCACTCAAACACCCATCTACAAGTACTCCTAAACAAGACTTGCTACTTTCATAGAAACTTGATGGCATTCATTAATTTTCTCTCTCAGTTCATACGAAACATCATCATTAAACTTATTATATCCATTGAATTGAGAAAGATCTGCCACAACAATCTGTCATCCTAATAACCTCAGGTACTCGTATGTGAGGCCAGGCGACAGGGAGTGGGGCACGCGTTCCAAGGATGGCTCCTGGTCTGGAATGATAGGCCAGGTATTCAGGGAGGTGAGTGCTTCAACATTTAATTGTAACCCAGCATATATATACGGGAAAAAATCTGTTGGTACAGTTTCTCTTCAAATGTTCCACTCCTCCTCCTTCTGTTCAGTAACTCGGCTGAAGTTGTATAAAGTCACGACAGTTTGCCAAGTTTATCGCTCCCCCAGTGCTTATTTGGAACTGATTCCATATCCACACAGTTGACTAAAAATAATCTCACCCTTACCACTGAAATTACCTTTTGAGGGGATTTTAAAGTACATAATGTAGAATGGTTATCGAATTCTGCCAGGACTGATAATACTCGTCTAGAATCTGAGCTGTCTGCAGAATCGTTTAATCTTACGGAATAGGTTAAAACATCCAACCAGAATACCAGAAAATCCTGACCATAATGCCTATCTCTTGGACTAATTCCTGACAAATAATCCAGATCAGTACAGGATAGAAGTACTGTCATCACTTGGATCCTCTGACCACAATCTCATCAAAGCCTCATTAGTAGGCTCCCCAAAACCTCCCCGTTCTGAACCTGTCAGGGTGAACCGATGACACTTTGATAGGGCAAACTGGGATGGATTTAGAAATGATCTTACTGACATTCCATGGAAGTCTTTCTTCTCTATTGATGTCAGTTCTACCCAGTCCCACATTAATGACTTAATTCAAGCTGGTACGGAATTGTTCATTCCAAGTCAACAGTTCACTAAAAGATCAGACTCCCCAAAATGGTGTCGTAGCAATTGTGCCAGAGCAGCGGCCCAAAAGTCATTAGCATATAACTCTTACTTAAAATAAAAAAAAATGCAATAAAAATGTGATTCACTCAGTCTACTTAAAACTGCCAGAAACCATGCAAAATAAGAAATAAATGTCGTTAAATCAAACTTTATCTGAATTATTAAACAGTCCCAATGACAATAGAATTTTTTGGTCATCTCTCAAGTCTTTCAATAAAAACCTTAACAAGTCGTCACCCATTCCCCCACTAAAATCTTCAGAACATTACAAATGCCCCGCGTGGCAAAGCAAGTATCCTTGCCAGTAAATTTGCCTGAAATTCTACAGTAGAGGAAGTCAGCCAGAACGTCTCAGCACAAGAACTTGATTCTCCCGAAGTTCTCCACTTAAAATACACAGATACATAAAATCCATCCTAGACACTTTACAAACCAACAAAGCTCCAGACCCAGATGGAGTTTCTCCACTTGTTTTGAAAGTGCTCCTCAGAACCTGTTTCTGTTCAAGCTAAATTATTCAGACTATCCACATGTACTGTACTTCTTCATTCCCTAATTCTTGGGAAGAAACCAATATACACCCAATTCCGAATAAAAGAAGTTCCTCTGATCCCCCTGATTCCAGACCAATAGCTATCACGTTTTCTCTTGGTAAAGTACTTGAAATTGTAATGAGTAAGCACATACTAGAACATCTTGAATCCAACAGTTTAATTAGTGATAGATCTACCATTGATATAATCAATCTCCTGACTCACACCATCCATCAGTCAGTTGACCAACATTGACAAACTCATGCAGCAGCCCTTGATACTTCTGAAGCTTTTGACAGAGTGTGGCATCGTTAGTTGCTGTCCAAACTTCCTTGCTATGGACTAACGTCTTCTGTTCCTCTGAATTCCTCATATCTCAGCGACAGAAAGATAAGAGAAAAAGTAGGTAATGGATATTCCAATGTCCACTCAATTAACGCCAGCGTGCCACAAGGATCAGATCCAACTCCATCCCCATTCCTAATTCATATTAATGATCTCTTATCTGTCACCCATCACTTCATCCATTCATATGCAAATGACTCAACGCTGCACAGTTCATTCAAACTTAAGCGCCCATTCACAAGGTTTAATATCTCTAACACAACCCAGTAGAGCCATCTTCATAAATCAAGACTTGTCTAGGATCCCTGAATGGGGACAAAATAATCTTGTCTCATTTAATGCTTGCGAAATCAAATACATACAATTTACTAACTGTTTACTAATATTACCTTCAATGTTACTAATTTACTAATATTACCTTCAGTGTTACTAATATTCCTATCTCCAAAAGTATTGAATTTCTTAGCGTTTCACTTAATACTGCTCTCAGCTGGACCTTTCATGATAGATCACTTTTCTTTTTTTTTAATGCAAGAAAAAATGAACCAAACGCCAGTAGCCCGCAAACCGTTCCTTCCAAGAAAAAACAAAAACAATACAGAAGAGAGCCAAATTCAAGATCCGGTCATTTCGAGATGCCTGAACACCCTGCGTTTGAAAGACTGAAGATCATAGGAAGTACGAAAAACAAACAGAGGGAGACAGTTGCAGACTTAACCTGTTGCATAAATGAAGGACTGGGAGTAACGGTTAACTCTTGCATTAGAGAGTTGGACAGAAATGGGATGAGAGTTTGTTGCTAGACGGGTGCTACGCACCCATCGTAGAGGTGGAGGGATGCAGGCAAACAGTTCGGAAGAGCAATGATCACTGAAGTAGCGACAGAAAAGAGATAAAGATGCAACAGTGCGGCGAAGAGACAGAGGTTGAAGGGAGCCAGTAAGAGGAGGAGAGTTAATGAGACGAAAAGCCTTTGACTCCACCCTATTGAGAAGGGCTGCATGTGGGGATCCTTCCCACACATGAGAGTTGTACTCTACACAGGGGCGAATAAAACCTATGTATAAAGTCAACAACTGTGAAGCAGTAAAGAAAGTATGGAATCGGCTTAGCACACCCAGTCTCTTGGAAGCAGATTTTACAAGAGATGCAATATGATCTTTTCAAGATACTGTAAGTCCCGAGTGAATGAAACCCCAAGCATGTTCAAAGATGATGCAGGATTGAGCTGGATATTATTAAACATCAGTGGGTACTCCTGTGGAGGATTGTGTCGGGTTGATAGGTGTAATAACTGAGTTTTTGGTGCATTAAAAACAACAAGATTATTTTTACCCCAGTCAGGGATACGAGCCAAGTCAGACAGTAGGTGTGTCATAGCCTCATCCCTTGTTTGTTGAAGTAACTGCTGAGATGGACATGGCGAGAACTGAATGAAAGGTGAAGGATGGAATCATCAGCGTACGAGTGTATAGGGTTAGATGTACAGCTTAGAAGGTCACTGATGAATAAAAGGAAGAGAGTTGGTGATAGGACAGAGCCTTGAGGAACACCACTGTTGATAGATCTACGAGAAGAACGATTGCCGTCTACAACAGCGGCTATAGAACGACCAGAAAGGAAGCTAGAGATGAAGGCACAGATAGAAGGATAGACACCGTAAGAGGGCAGTTTGGAAATTAAAGATTTATGCCATACTCGATAGAAAGCCTTTGAAATGTCCAGTGCAATGGCAAAGCTTTCGCCAAAGTCCCGAAAGGAGGACGGCCAGGAGTCTGAAAGGTAGGTGAGAAGATCGCCAGTGGAGCTTCCCTGACGGAACCCATACTGACGATCAGAAAGATGGTTGTGATAGGAAAGATGCTTTAAAAATTTTCTGTTAAGAATTGACTCAAAAACTTTTGAGACACAGAACGTTAAAGCAACTGGATAGTTGGAGGGTTGGGAAAGGTCACCCTTCTTGCAAAAATCGCATCAAAGAAACTTGTATTATTGTACATCGTCCATAGCTTCATCACCGACGAGCAGCTAGATATAAATTATAAGAGTCATGTGCACTCTCAGCTGGAATATTGCTCACCCTTGTTGAATGGATGTGGGGAGGTTGCACTAAAGCAACTAGACAAAATTCAGAACAAAGCTGTTAGAATTATTAATAACCCTGGTATTACAAATAAACTACCTCCCCTACAGGTAAGAAAGAATGTTGCCACCCCTGCATTATTTTACAGATACTTCTATGACAAATGTTCAGACGAAGTTGCATCCGTTGTGCCACCTCTCCATGCCTTCCCCTGTGCTACATGGGCATCTGGCAGCGCTCATGACTGGAATGTCACACTGCCATATTGCAGAACTGCCACCTGTCAGAAATCTTTCATTCCTCGAACTGCATCCTTTTGGAACTCGCTTCCCCTGAGTGGTTTCACCCCAAACATCAACGTATGGCTGTTCAAGTTCAGCTGTTTCATATTTTTTGTGAACGGAGGACACCAGTAATCTAGTGTATCGATTATTACCTCGCCCTGATGGAGTCTGACCAGGTATTGTTTTTGGTCATTTGTTTGTGTTTTGGCAACATTACGGAAAAACGGCTAAGTGAAATTACAGGAAACTTTCAGGATGTTTGGGCACTGGTCCCAGAAAAATGTGATTAAATTTTGGAGGTAATCGAGTGACCCTGAGAGGTCAAAATCAAGGTCACGGGTTTTCAGAGGGCTGTAACTTGAAACCGGTTGAAGGCAGAGATATTTACTATTATGAACATACAGGAACTCGTAATGTGGGCTTTCATTTGGCACCAAGACTTTTGACCTTGCATGACCTTGAAAGGTCAAACTCAAGGTCACGGATATTCAGGGGGCTATAACTCAAAACTCGTTGAAGATACAGATATTTACTGTTACCAAGATATAGGAGGTCTCATATGGGCTTTTAGGCACCATGACCTTTGACTTTGACTGACCTAGAAAGGTTAAATGCAAGATCACGGATTCTCAGAGGGCATAACCTGAAAACATTTGCACCATTAGCTTAGACTTTAATTGGATACTGACGCTAAATTTCAGTATTTAACAGAAGTAGAATAACTGCTGGCGTGGGAGGGTTGTTGTGCCTAGAACCACTTGTTTTTATTCATTTGTTTTTTTCTTTCTCCGTTCTGTTATTTCAGAAAAAGTTGCAAGTTTTATAAAGCAAGGCAGGACGAGGAATGGAGCATTTGGAGGCAATAGCATGTAGTTTTGAAGGGCATGTTGGAATGAAAACATTTTGATGCGCAGTATACATACCTAGTGTCGCGAGGGATGGAGGTCAGTAGCCCACATGTAAAATTTCTTGGATACAGTGACCTAGCCTCAGGACCCCCCATCTCCCAAAGTACGTGATGTATGGGACTGGTTATTACTGCTTCACATCACATATAGGCAATCGAAATTACCATAAAGACTTTCCCCAGATTCAGTGGTTTTCATTAACTCAGTAATAGTTAATACACTGTAGAGTTATTGGCTATTCACCTTGTCATGTCATTTTTCCAGACCTATAAATACCATTCATCGGTTCCTCATTAAACACCCAGTTCCTTATTCACAATCATTATCCTAAGTGATATCCTGACTTACTCTTGCAGCCAATAATATCTCAAACACATTACCAACAACAGACATGAGACTTACTTTACAGTGGGTTATTCACACCTTTTCAACAGTATTGCTCACATGTAAGGCAGTGGTCATGGCCTGTTTTGTCTTCCACAGGAGCAAGTCTTCGTACCTGGGGCACCTCTCGTATATATATTTTTCTTTTCTTTCTGTTTTCTTTTATTATGACCAGGCCAATGCACCTTCACTACAATATGTTATAATTTTTAAATACACCTCATCAACCCCTGAGATTTACTCACTGTTGTTCTTACAGTATTTTTATTGTTCAGTCATTGATTAAACTGGATGGCGAAGCGTCGTGAAGGGGCTAAAATTGCTGTAGCGGCAAATAAGCCTACTGTACTTTGATCCTTACACCACAATCGAATTCTGGGAGAACCTCTACCTTGACTGCTTGATTGCTTGACTGGCCAGAATATCAGTGGCAGGGTAACTCCCAGGTTTGTCGTTGGACACCAGGTCAGAACACGGCAATGAGGAGAATAAAAGTAGA
Source organism: Birgus latro (assembly GCA_018397915.1). Classification (NCBI taxonomy): domain Eukaryota; kingdom Metazoa; phylum Arthropoda; class Malacostraca; order Decapoda; family Coenobitidae; genus Birgus; species Birgus latro. The sequence continues at coordinate 19,503 of JAGKTI010001322.1, read as the reverse complement.
CAATAAAATACAGATTAAATAAAATGAGTAGAAATAACAACGCTAACTGCACTGGAGATATCAGACACAGTCCCGGGTAAAAGAAAAAAAAAGTCTTCCCATCTCAAGTGACAGCTGAGTTGCCTGGTGTCAGCTACATCCACGAATCCAAAAATATCAAGTTTCATGGGGAACCCCTTTTAGTAACTGCGCAAACGTTAACCCTTCCCTGGTTCAGATATAAGTTCATTTTCCTCGATCAGCCCTCAGATGTCTTCAATTCACCAGGGAAGGGTTGAGAGTTAGACAAGGAGTGAATCAATTGTTTTTTGGAGCGATGGGTCAAAAGGTCGAGGTCGCAGGACAAGGCCAAATTAAACAGTTTTCTTCTGATTTCGATCAAACATTGTGAAAGGATTGGCGATAAGGCAAAATGATTCGATTTTGAGAACAATTACTCAAAGTTCAAGGTCACAGGAAAAAGTCAGACGCCAAGGTGACAGGCCAAGGTCACCTTAAACGTTGCTGATTAATTTGAACCATATTTGGTGGAATTGTTAATGGTCAGGCAAGAACGAAGGGATTCAGTTACGAGTACAATCAGTCAGAGGTCAATGTGTCAGGGGAAAATGAGAGTTTTATCCTAGCGTGTCGCCAGATGTCAGGGGAAATTTAAGTATTCCCAAGAAATAATGAAATATTGTATAATTGGTATACAATGTATAGCTAAGTGTGCTATGTCAATTCTCTAGGGTCGAGAATTACAAACTTCCTCAACGGCACGCAGCAGAGAACTAGACGCTCTATTGGGCTGCAATATTGTACCGTTGGCCTACGAGAAAGCTTCTTCTCCCTCCCCCCAACAATAAAAAAAAAAATGATAATAATAATAATAACAGGCTCTTGGCTGAGCCAAACTCCTAGCTAGCACAACGCATTTAAAGAGTGATGTCAAAGCTGGCCTAAGTACCGGCCGTGATTTAATTCAAAAGTTGTGCTAACGCAGAGTAGCAAACTGTATTAAATAATAGAGTGGAGTAATCAAACACAGTTAATATACTTTAACAAAGCTCAAGAAAAGAACTGTGAATTTATTAATTACAAAGAAATGAATTTACGTTACATGAAATTCAAATCAAGTAAAGGAATGCACTCACTCACTCAGACACTCAGATAACGGCTAAATATTTCAAAAAGCTTAGCCTAGGAAAAAACCAGAAAATACTGATCGGTATGGATGAGACTGTACTGTAGTCGATCACCAACAAGGTGGGAACTAGGGAAGACACGCCGATTCAAGCCGAGATCTGAAATAAAGAATTCACTCGAGCCTCTAGAGGCGTACGACCCAATCTTTCCGTGACTAAGACCAGACTGATTTGAATCTCGACGGGCGCGGGTGAAAGCTCGGCGCATGCGCAATTGGCCCGGAGCAAAGCTTGACAACTAAAAATTATCGTATATATTAATTTGCTCCTCACAAAATCACTGGATGTCACGATTTAACTTAACGTGATTTTACAATGAAGAAAATTCGTGACACAATGCCAGAGGGCAGAGTCAGAATTTGATTCGTGTGTGTGTGTGTGTGTGTGTGTGTGTGTGTGAACAAAATAACCAAAACAATTTTAATCTGATTTAAATCAAACTTGGTGGATGAACTGAGGATCACCCAAGAGACTGACCATATTTTTCTTCTAGATCAATAAGTCTGAGGTCAGGGTGAGGTGGCAAAGTCAACTTACAGTGTTCATCTAATGTATGCTAACCTTTGTGGAAGGGATGGGGTTAACACAAGGACAAAGAGATCTATTTTGAAAAGAATCGCAGGGAAAGCTCACTGGACAAAGTCAGCTCAAACCGTCTTGCTCTGATTTGAACCCAAGTTAGTGGAAGGGCTGAGGATTAGGCAAGGAGAAATTGTTAGATTCTGCGAGTAATTTATGGAAAGTTAACATCACAGGGTAAATTGATATAATCGGCCCATAGACCAGCTGGTGAGCGTGTGTATTGCATTCCCAGAGTGCCCTTTCTTGTTTGATTGGTGTGTCTGGCAGGTTGTTCAAAGACAGACGTGTATCTAAGCGTGTCCTTGTAACTCTCCCAACAACTATGCATGGAGAGTGGGTATACTGAAGTCACACTGAGCTAACTGTTACCTTGATGCATTTACAACAGAGTACCATCGTCGCCAACTAAAGCCGTGTCATGTCTCCTGGTTTTCTTCCTATAGTCTTTAAAAATTAGTCTCTTGAATCTGACGCAAGAGACACAGATGACACTGATCTATGGCCAAATAAAGTAATCGGTGTCAGTTGCTGTAGAACCACCAGACTGATTTTTAGAGCCCATGGAGAGAGAAGTAGGAGAGGCGGCAGGACTTTCGTTACGGAGTGTACATATGTGAAAGAGACACCGTTTTCATTATCACTTTAACTAAGTATTCAGTTTTCTTAAAGTAAAATATACACTTACTAAATTAATAAGAGTTTTCTATATCAGTCAGCACAACACGCAGAAATGTCAAGGCTTGCACAGCACACTATACACAAAATAAAACTGTGTGTTAGTGTCAGTGCCTCATAAACGGAGTATTAACTAGTGATCATAGTTTGGAGTTTATGTTTGGTCACACTCGACCATTATATTATAAAATCTGAATATTTCGATAAAATGCCAGATGACCCGTAAATTGCGCTTCACAAAACACACGTGGCGGTATTATGATGCTGTAACGACTCAGTTGGCCAGTGTGGGCACGAATGTGGAAGTAAGATTAGGAAATTAATTAATAATGCAGGATAAATACTGATAATGCTCACTAGGCCATCCCTACAGCATTCGAGGTATCACCCAAATAAGTGGAAGTGGAGCGTAATACTGTATATGGACGAGCCTGTATGTTCAGCTCACTGCACTTTTTCTCCAACGACTGTACTCGGTTTCAGGAGGCTGATATCAGTGGCGGGCCATATGCCATCACAGGCGACAGGAAAAAGTATTTGCACTGCAGTCCTTGTGTGTTCATGACGCAGTCTAAAACATTCGCTGCTCGTGGTCGCCCTGAGGTGGACCCGTGGGGCTTCCTGCTGCCTCTGTCACCGCTAGTGTGGGTGGCTGTGGGGGCGACACTGCTGGCTATGATCACTGCTATGCTACTCCTTCCTTCCTGCCTTCCCCCACACACTAGCCACCCACCCAGACAAGAGACCAACATATTCAACTGTATTCGCATCCTCCTCCAAGAAGGTAACGTAAATGTCACAGACTTGCCCTTCCTTTAATGTGCCTGCTTTAGATGTTATTATATTAATCACTCTTGTTCTAAACAGACGTGTCTATGCCGTCTGGGTGGTGGTGGTGGGAACGTGTGGTGCAAGGGGTGTGGATGCTGATGATAATGGTGTTAACACAAAGCTACGCCGGTAGCCTCATGTCCCTCCTGGCCGTCAGACACATCAGTCATCCCTACCAGACCCTCAGAGATGTCATTGACGATCCTGATGTCAAAATACTTCTCACTGCTTCCGTCCCCAAAATGACATTTTTTAAGGTAGGTACCACAAAATTATATTTACAGTCAACAGTTAAACTATAGTTATTGGCATTGCTACCTTACCTTAAAATGGTTCAGATATTCCTCCTTTCTTCAGCTGATATCACATAGTTCAGAAGCAGAGAGAAACAGGTCTAGTACATCCTTTCCATAGCACTTTTTCGCGACTGGCATCATATTCCACTTTTAATTTATTGTTATAACTGGGCAGTGGCGATGGAGAGAGATGGCAGTTTTAGACCATAGAGCAGTAAAAATGAATTCAGTCAGTATCTACTTTATAGGCTCCTCTTTTTCGGCGGGTCTTGTTCTTATCACCACCTTGTTTTTATTTTGTGTTGAATGATTTGATGCAGCAAGTTGTCGGAAACGCGGTTTTAGATATTAAACTAACCTCATCAGTCTCTGCACAAGACAAAGGGGGCAAAGTGGTTTTTGTGAGGGATGGGTGACAGTTGTTGTGCAAGGCCATAAGACTACGCTATAATCCCTTTTGGTTTGGTTAGATGAGGCTGGCTTTATATTTGAAGAAAAAAGATACACCTTTCTGACAACCTTCAGCATCAAATCAACCCCATACAGGACAAAAACAAGCTGGTGAAAAAGAGAAAACCTTCAAAACAGTGGAGAATGTAACGGAAAGGGATGGTAACATATGAATCGCCATGTCACTCTGTCCTCCTCCACTCACGCACGCTTCACTCATTTACCGTACCACTCCTCCCACTACTCTATCTCGTCACTAAATAAGAATGTATGTATGTATATACGTATTTCTTCTATGTGCACGAGTTTGGGCATAGGCATAACATCCCGTTCCCTGAGGCCCAGCAGTCCTCCCATGAATCATGCACATCCACTTCACCACTTCGGTGCCAACACCCACCGTCGATATTGAATAAATGTTAAGGCTGTCTCATACAGGGCTGGTGTACTGGTACTGGCGTTTTTGTTAGCATGTTGGCGGGTTGGCTGAATGATTATCTAAGTACAATAATAAACTGGCGGCGCAACTGCCACGGTCTTATGCTGCCAGGCAAAAAGATAAATGATGCCGCATTTTTTTTTTTTTTTGCATACTCAAAATGAAGTATACAGTATATTCTTGTGTAGAAAAAAAATAAAATGACAACAGAATAGTTTATTAAATATCAATTACCTATAAATGTGGGAGGAATGCCGCCCCCTGAAGAAACTAAAAACATCAGCAAAATCGCCGAAGGCTCCTCCAAGCATCGAGGACAGACAGTAGGCACCATCCACCCCCTTATGCCTATGGAGGAGTCTCTGACGTAGGTCCCCCAGACTTGGACACTCGACCAGCAAGTGGAACGAGGGGAACGAGGCAATCATCACAATACGACTGAGTCCCAACACACATCAGGAACCCATGCGTAAGCCGTGTGTTCCGAATGCATACGCTGGCAAGAGCCACCTCCAATCGCCTAGGTATGGTGAGGAGAACCCTCGACATAACGACTCTCTGAAAAATCTATTTTAATTTATTATGAGTAACTATCTCTGTTATCAAGTACGAATCGCGTACTTCAAGGAAGGTGTCATATCGGAAGTGGGAAGCGGGTAATTGGTGGAGGGAAATCGAGAAGACACAGCTCTAGCTAACGTATCTACCCTCTCATTTCCCTCCTCACCTATACGTGCGGGAACCCAACAGTAGTCCACACGACGGCCATGGAGAAAATGCCACTCTCAGAATGATAAAACCAGTGAATGGGATGAAATAATAGACACCAGTGCAGACAGCACTGCAGGAATCACTAAAAATACAAAAGATTGGGAGAGTAAAAATGATTTGGACAGCATATAAAATCGCAGTCTGTTCCGCCGTATATGTATACATTGAAGCAATTCCAGTAAGGCTGCCGCCCTGACTGCAGGAAGGGAAGACGACACCAAACTCCACTCCAGTATCAGTCGTAAATCCGTCAGTACAGACAGGGACAGTGCCCTCACGAGTTGAAGTATGTTCTAAAAAGAGAGAAAGGGACACCTAAGAAGGAAGTGAGCACTTTTTACCAACAAAGGACCTACAACATGTCACACGAGGGAGAAGCCAAAAACCCACCCTTGGGATCCCACGTGAACAAACTGCAAGAGTTAGAGAGGGCTAAAATAACAGACCAGACCCAGTAACTAAAAGGGCTTCGGGAACCTAGGACGAGTATCATACGAGTAAACAGAAGACTGGGCATCCTGCGAGGCCATGGCGCAAGCAACTGAGTCGGGAAGGTGGTGAAGACGATACCCACACCTCATCACCAACTACTGGCCACGTAAATCCAATGAGAGGGCAACAGCATCCACCAACAAACTCGAAATTGGTAACGACCTGAGTGCTCCAGTTGCCAGACGTACCCCAGCATGATGCACCGAATCTAACAACCGGAGACGGGTATCTGTTGCAGAGGAGTAGATCTCACATCCATATGCAAGGAAGGATAAGGGACCTATGTAGGAAAAGGAGGGTCTGATGGTCAGCACCCCAAAAGGTATGAGCCAAAACCGTCAGACGACTCAAAGCTTTAATACAAGCTGCTTTAACACGACGAATATGAGGAACCCAAGTTAGTCATGCTTCAAACAGAAGACCCAGAAGTCCAGGCTCTTCCACGCAGAAATTCTCGAACCTTAGAGATACGAGTCATGGTCTGGGTGAATCCCCTGAAGAAAAAGAAAAAAGAAAAAGCATAATCACTTTCTTTGTCAAAAGAAAACGGAAACTACGAGACTCGGCCCACACAGTGACTTTAAGAGCCAGCTTTAATTTCCTCTCAGTCAGACACAATCTAGATGCAGTGGTGGAAACTGAGAGGTCATCTACGTATAGTGAGCCTCGTACACCATCAGGACGTACATTGATTACACTGGTGATGGCCACAGAAAAGAGAGTAACACTAAGGATACTCCCCTGTGGTACTCCATCTCCAAGTGAACGGGCATTAGAAAGTACTCCTTCAACTTGGACCCTAGAAGGACGGTATGATAAAAACTGCTGAATGAAAATAGGCAAGCATCCACGAAGACCAAACTCATGAACAGAAAGCAAAATTTCATGATGCCAGTCAGTGTACTATGCCTTGCCCAGATCGAAGAATACTGTTGGTTAGCGGAGAAAACCCCACAGATAGAAGTTTCCAAGGACAGTAGGGCGTCATAGGTAGATTGCATTTGACGAAAGCCATACTGGACAGGGGATAAGAAGTCACCTTTCTCCACAAACAACAGAAACCTAACATTGACCACCTTTTCCCAGGACTTACACATACATGAAGTCAGAGAAATGGGTCAATAATTTGTCACCTGTAGGGGGTCCTTACCTGCCTTGGGGATGGGGATAATAACAGCAGTAGCAACATCAGAACAAGCTGGAAACTAACAGGTACACCAGGTCTGATTAAACAATGACAGCAAAAACAAAGCGGACTCATCAGACAGGTGACGTAAAAAGGCATAAGGAATATCATCACCGCTAGGAAAGCAATCATGGCACAGTGACAGAGCTGCCTAGAGTTCAGAAACAGAAAAGGGAAAATTATAAGACTCTCCCCCTGACGAAGTAAAACTGTGACCACGAGACTCTTGGCGCCGTTGTGGCAAGCCGAAGGCGAATCTGTATCCATCTGTGACATGCTGGCAAAATGACCAACAAACAACTTTGCAACAGTGAAAGGATCAGCCACAGTTCCACCTGCTACAGATAAAACAGGAGGTGAGGGAATAGCAAACTTTCCTGAAATTTTCCTTACCTGAGTGAGGGATGTCCTTGAACTGAAACACAACCCTTCCAGGATGAATGCCTGGCCTCTTTTAAAACCCGCCTCATGTGAGCTCGTGCCCTCCGATATGCCACCAAATACTGAGGATTCCCACGGTGACGACGAAGTCGAGTGAAGGCGATTCGTTTGGCTCTCACTGCAGAACTGCACTCGGGGTTCCATCTTGGAACTGGACGTCTAGGAAACTAACCCCTGGTTATTGGAATGGAAAACAGGGCTGCTGAGGGCAACACATCAGTGAAATATAACACCGACTCAGTAAGAAACTCATTCACAGAAAGGGCCAGTCATGAAAAATGGCCAGTCAGCCTTATCCAGATGCCAGCAAAAAAGACGAGGCTGAGGTCCAGCCTCAGCAGCAGTTAAAAGTAATGGGGAATGGTCGCTATCATACAGGTCTGGCAACACATCCCAGTTAAAATCTAAAGCACCATCAACTGAGCTCAAGGACAAATCAACAGCAGTAAACGTTCCAGCTGGGCTATGGAAATAGGTTATCTCACTGGAATATAAAACAGCCAACTCCTCCTCTTCCACTAAGGAACCCAACATAACATCTTGAGGGTTGGCCTCAATGTCACCCCACAGTGGATGATGACCATTCATATCTCCTATAACAGAAAAGGAGAAGAAAGGCCATGAAAAAGGTCACACAGATCCAGCCTTTCGACAGTAGGACTATGAGGAAGTTAAAGAATAAAAACTGTGTACCGAAGGTGAAAAAACACCTGGACAGCAACAGCCTGCAGGGAAGAGTAAACGTCCAGACGAGTGAATGGAAATTCCTGGCAAAGGAACAAAGCAGTACCTCCATGACGACTTTGGCCGGGCACAGGATCAGAATAAAAGGCATGATAGCCACAAGGGTCAGAATGAACAGCGTCAACAACCATGTTCTCCTGGATGCACGTGGACAGAGGTGAAAATTGTGCAACAAGATGACACAGTTCCTCCCAGGTGGCTTGTAATCCCCGATAATTCCAGTGGATGATGGAACCAATAGCTGAGGGAGGATGAGGATTAGGTGCGGGACTGTACAACTGAAAAGCGAGCAGGCTTGGATTAATGCTTAGGAAGGCCCTTATGATGAAACTTTCCAGCACCAGGAACCCACACACCATGCTGAACATCTGAAGTCAAACGACAGGACGAGAAAAAAGAAAGCTTTACAACACTCCTCCTCTGAGATGGAAAAACAGTTTTCTTGGAAGTTAGCTTAAACCACCCTGGGTGATGTAGGACGGCCATTACCACGACCAGAAGCCCCAGAAGTACAAGCAGAATCCTCAGGACAAGAACCCTGTGAGGATGATATGCTGGACGGCAGAACTGAGTCTGTGCAACACCATCCCTAGGTGGAGACAGGGCTACAGGCAAACCATCAACTTCAGCCACCAACTGACTAGACCTCAGAGCCTGCATGCAGGGCAGAAAGAACAGGAGAGAGGTCGACACAAGGTTCCACAACAGAGACCTTAGGTGGATGGTCTTCAGGCTCAGAGGACTCCAAAGTGCCATGTTATCATTTGCCTGGTACAGATGGTACTTCGGGCATGTTGGACACGGCAGGAGAAGGAAACACATCAACGTGGACACCAGCTACCACCACGGAAGTCAGCCAACCATCAGCCACCGAAATGGAGGCAGAAACAGTCGGAATAGAGGGTGGGCGAACACCAATCCTACATGCGGTACTTTAACGCGGACAGCATCTGGGAAATCACAAGATGGAGATATGGGCAATGGAATGGGTCGAGGCAGCTTGAGACAGGGGGCAGCACACAGGCAATCCAGAGTAGACAGCAGGATAAGTAACCTTGGGCTGGAAGAAGCGAGTCTGGGCTGTCCTCTTTGCTTCAGGAATGGAAACCATCTCATGTATATGAATGGACAAAATCTCCTCCTCATGGCAGTATCAAGGATAGTTTCTAGAAGACACAGCATGAGGACCTCCACAGTGATAGCATTTAAAGGGTTCTGGACAGTCACTGGTATGACCTGGTCCACCCTAGGAGACAGACACCAAGACGGCCAGCCTGTGCACTGCAGCAAAATTGGTTAACATGTCCATACCTCTGACAGTGGAAACATTGCCTTGGGGTCAGCACGTATGACTTCACAGGAAGTGATATCCAAGCCAGTTTCACAGATGCAGGAAGGTAACTTGTCCAATGGCAGGAACAACGCTGGTGGCACTCAACAGTCACTACACCAGAAGATCGCAGTTCCTCCAACAACCGTGCCTCTGAGTATTATAGGAGGTCACGGAAAAAATGACACCCTTACATCGATTAAAAGTAGCATGAGGAACACAGGTAACATTCACACCAGGAACTGAAGTCAGAGCCAGTAATCGGGAGCTCACTTCTGCAGAGGACACCTCAACAAGGATGCTTCCATCCCCTTGCAAAGAGACTTTATGTTCTCTGCCTTCAAACTGGGACAATGGCACAGTGCAGACCAAAAATATCAATATCTAGCACTGACCTGCCCAAAGAGGATTTCATTAGTAGATATTTAGCACATGATTCTGACACCATCTCATCTACACCAAACCCCAGGGCCGAACCAACCCAACGTGAACAACTCGATGTTGGGGTAAAGGATAGTTTTCAGGGGCCTGGTAAGGCACCAGAGTGGCAATAAGAGGTTGACTATCAGAAAAGCCAGGGACAGATGCATGGTCGCCAACAGATTTATTAATAAATAATGCCATGTACAGCAAAACGCACTTCATTCCCTCACCCCTCCGCCCAACACGGAGCCCAACAAGGGGAGGTCATGTGCTAAGGATAACACCAATGGTAACCTCAGAGGTAGTGAGGGACTATATACAGGCAACCAATGGAGGACCCAGACAAGAGTGACTCTAGGACGAGAAGAGCCACCAGGCCCCCAAATGCCCACTTGTCCCTAGCCAATAAGTGACCAGCCAACTGACGTGGTCAGGCCTGTCTAACCAGAATGGAGGACCAAAGAGGTGTGTTGCTAGCTGCAGGGCGGATCATGCAGCATCGCTCAACCCCCAGGACTCCCGTTTCCAAGCAGTACGGAACGGCATGCACGGCAAACACGCGGGGAGACAAAAACCCCACCCAAGATGGAAAATGAACAGGAACGAGCAACATCACCAGCAGGCCTCCTCTACTAGTGATGTAGGAGGTGCTTGGTCCACGAGGCCGACAAATGCCGAACCCTACAAAGGTAGGCAGGCCTCCAGAGTAGGCAGCATTGCCAGCCACGCCTGAAACCCCACCACCACGTCAAGTGAACCCTCTCAGTGGGGCGATAAGTAAGGGGGGAGGGGGGAGAGGAATGAAACTAACACAAAACATCATCTTAAACATTTCTTTAGGCTCTCACTGAAGCATATAAAAATGTACCCTAAATTGCATTTGAGCATTTTCTGTTATTAGCATAGTCCAGCATGGCGGCTATTTTCATTAAATAAACACGGGATGGGATAAGAATATCAAATCCAACAGGCTTGTTGGTCTGCTGAATTTTATGGAGCATATTTTAGAGACAAATTATTGGGAGGAAATATGTACAGAGCAATAAACTTATTAACAAGTGCATTTGTTGACCAAGTGACGTGCATGGTGTCACAGACTTTATCAATGTGGCGATGCTAAAACGAGCGGGGGAAGCCTACGAATGGATGGAATCAGCTGAACATTTGGTGGACAGTGGAGATGGGACAGGAGAGACACCTTGGGAAGTTGTCGGCACTGTCAAAGCTATTTTCAAATATTTTTCCATTTTAAACGCGATTTGTGCTAAAACTGCCAAATGTATTAATGTTAAAATTTTGAACTTCCTTGTAGCCCTCAGACTCGTAAGTGGTCAGATGACTATGCCTGTTGAGTTAGTTAATCTCAGTGTTGACAGTGCTCTGGTAAGCAAAATAGTGCCTCAGAAAGTCAGTAGTTGTATAAAAATTTCATGTGTTGTATAATGTATAAAATGTAATAGCTTATACGATATTTGGGAACTGTAGACAATGATGACACGAATTTTTTCATTTGTTGTTTCATTTTTTTTTTTAAATTTAGTCCTAAGATTACTGAACTACATTTTTAAATTTCTGTTTTGCTCTGAGGTTTGTTTCTTTTCAGACTGTGGATTCTGGGATATACCGTGAGTTGGCAGACCTGTTTGACACAGAGCGAGTGACCGTCTCCACGTACAGCGACTTTGTGACAGACATGAACAGGATGGCGAGGCCTGGCACTCACGTCGCCTTTAATATTGATATCAACTTCTGGAATTTCATGGCTGCAGATTTCTCTCTGACAGGTTTGGACTCTGCACCCATGTCCGCAGAGTGAGAGAAGGTGTGTTTTGAACGGTGTATGTGTGTGTGTGGGTGGGTGGCTGAACAAAATTTGCCAAACAGTTTTTACACAAATTAAATCAAACCTTGTGGAAGGGTTAAGGGACAGCCCACGAGCAGTCCGACATTTCATTTTATTTTCAGTACATTAGGTCAAATGCCAAGTTCACAGGGTTATGTTAAACGTTGACATAGCAAAATCACCTTAGCCAGTTTTTATCCATTCCAAACCAAACTTGAAGGAAGGGTTGGGGATAATTCAAGAATGAAGTGGTCTGTTTTTGAGAACAATCAAAGGTCAAGGTCACAGGACAAGGTCAACATAATCAGTTTTTATGGAATTTAGGCTAAACTTTGCTGAATAGTTGCAGATAAGGCAGAAAAAAAAATACAATAACTTGTCAAACGTCTCAGTCACAGGGAAAGGACAAGGGTCAAGGTTACGAGTCAAGGTCTACCAAGGCAATTCTGATCTGATTTCACCCAAACCACGGTGGAAGTGTTATGGGTCAGGCAAGAACGAAAGGATTCAGTTTTGAGAACAATCAGCCAGAGGTCAGGGTCGCAGGGCAAGGTCACAGTTCGATCCCTTTGACTTTGTGAAGAAAATTAACTACAACTGTGAAAATTTGAAAGCAGTTTAGTTCTTCGCTTACGATCTCTGTCTGTCTCCGTTTTTGCTATCTCCAAAACCATATATTTAATTTTCCATGGTTCTATTGCAGTGAAGTACCAAAATGCGATCTCTGTTGACTATGAAAAATCACTTCAATCTAAAACTATGAAAAATAAACTAAATATATGAAAAAAAAAAACATTTAAATCACTGAAAATAAATTTAAATAAGTGAAGAATTCAAAAAATCAAAATCTATGAAAATAAATGCAAACCTGTGAAACAAACTTCATTTTGAATCTTTAAGAAATAATTAAAATCTAAGTATGCAAATGATAACAAAATCACTTTGTATGTAAACGGATGGAAAATCACTTATATCTACGAATGATCACATTGTCTAAATCTATGAAAAAAAAAAAATCACTTCAAATCTAAATCTTTGAAAAAATCGCCCATAGGATCATCAGCAACACTAGCTCGGTTGCGGTTTGAGCGTAGACCCCTGTTAATCCAACATTTTTTAAAAGGATTCCCTCACCTATAATTCTCCAATGTTATGTTCTCCTGAGACCCTGATTTCTGCTTCATGTACCATTTTTCCCCTATTAGCTAGGTTTGATTTTCCCAGGATGATTACCCTTCCATTTTTTGTTTTGACTCAAACCTAACTTGACCTATACTTACCTAACTAACAGATTAACCTAGCTTGATACTCAGAAAGCAACCTAGACTTTCCTGCATAAGAAAAGGTGCAAAAATGGGACACGCAAGGAAATACATTCTCCCGGAACACAAAGGACGTTATTCTTGTTGGTTAAGGAAGCTTCCTAATATTTTCCCTCAACTACTTATTTTGCTTTTTACTCGACACTGTCATCCTCTGCATAAATATCTTACATACTCTGCATAATATCTTACAAAAGGATATGAACTACCTATATAAAAAAAAAATAAATAAATAAATCGTTAAGGAAGAAGTGTTAGGAAGCCCCCTCAACTGACGAGAGAATTCGGATCCTTGTATATTTCTGTATCTGTCTGTAAAGTATCATAATGCTCAGGGATCTCTCTGTGGGCAGGTCAGTGCGATTTCTACATGGGCCGGAGCTCGTACTTACCACTACCACAGTCGATATTGGCTCAGAAGAACAGTCCTATATCGCCTGGTGTGGATAGAGGGTAAGTTTACTGAAGACACTCATTAAAACAGGAATAAACACTCATTACAACCAGATGTGGGTGGGAGGTAAGTGTACAGTGGTCAACGCAAGAGGAAAAATACTTATTGCGCCCAGACATATGTGGCCAAATAGGTTTCGCTTAGGCTAATTCAGTGACGTGCATTTTTAAAGTGAAATACGTATGTGAGCTGTGTGAGACTGTTAATTTAGGAGTCTGAAGATGGGGAATGTGAAAGACTAAGATGGAAGCAGAGGTGTGTGTGTGGCTGCTCTGATGCAACACGAACCCTCAATATACAGACAAGAAGTTACCTGTGGGTCATGGCTCCTTGATACCACCATATGAGGTAAGGTCGATCTATCTGTCTATTTATCTATAGCCAGATGTCTTAATACCGTAAGGGGTGGCCACAAACAAATCATCTCCTAGTTGCCCTGTCCTCTGCTATTTTGTTGTCCTTCCTGCATTTCACACCTCATCCCTCCATCTCATTCTTGATCTCCCCCTCCCCCTTTCCCCTTCCGCCTCACTTATATACACTCTCTTCCTCAGTCTCTCATTCTCCATCCTCTCCATATGGCCACATTTCTCTATACTCATTTCAAAGCCAAAAGTGCCTGTTGTGTATGTGTATGCAACGACTTATCTTGTTCTCGTGCTCCTGAACTTGATTCTTCTGAATTTTCAACTCTCTGGTTTCAGCTTTCCTGTGATTCTCTGATTAAATATATCTGTGCTGTTTACTTATCCCCTAATTCTACTGAGTTTGAAAAATTCTTCGACCATCTTACTTCTACGATGGAGCACATTCTATCCATTTCTCCTTTCTCTGAAATCTCCATTCTAGGAGATTTCAATGTTCACCACCACCTTTGGCTCTCCTCTCCTTTCACTGATCCACCTGGTGAACAAGCCTACATCTTTTCTATCCTTAATGACATAGAGCAGCTTGTACATCACCCTACCCGTATCCCTGACTGCCTTGGAGAGAGTTCCAACATAATGACCTTTTCCTAACAACTAATCCTTCTGCTTACACTGTTAATCATTTCTCTCCGTTGGGCTCCGATACCTGTCCTATCGCTCCGGTATGGCCTGTGGACCCTCCAAAGAAACGTCGATTGTGGCATTTTGGAGATGCGGATTGATTATCTCTGAGATGCCAGGGAGTCTATCAAGGGTATCAGTGTATTTATGGACAACATACTGAGCCAGCCTTTGTTGAATAATACAATTACGTAAATGTTAACAGCATAACATGAACCAAACAGCCTTAATAAACACTGCCATTTGAATATTAACGCAAATTTTATGATCATATAAATGTTATGTAAATATATTGCGTTAATTCCATATCTATCATTACTGTTTAAGTGGCTCAATCGGTAGAGAGGTGGCCTGCAGTCCTAACGGACCCAGGTTCAAATCCCCGCTGGCGCAGGGAACAGTTTAAGGATATGAATTTCATTAAATCAGGCTCTACCGATCTACCAGAAGACCCGCCGTCATGTCGTAAAAATACACCCACTAATACCAATACACCAGTCCTATATGAGACAGCCCTAGCATGTATTCAATATGTACGGTGGGTGTTCGCACCGAAGTGGTGACATGTAGAGGTGTATGGTATGTAGGAGGACTACTGGGCCTTGATAGCAGGCTGTGAAGCCTATGCCCAGAGTCGGACACAAAAAAAAAAAAAGTAGCCTACATGTCATCTGGTCAGATCCAATAGCCTTGGTATTACCACAGTGTTACTTGGTAGATGTCACACCAAGTTCCTTAACTGATATGCACAAAGTCTCTCTCTCTCTCTCTCTCTCTCTCTCTCTCTCTCTCTCTCTCTCTCTCTCTCTCTCTCTCGACTTATACGTATCCATTCTCTCCACAGTGCCTTTGCAATGATGGAGTCGGGTTTATATGAGAAGTGGATGAAGCACTCCCTGGCCAACACCACCGTCTGTGTCAATCCACCCATGGTCATCACCGTCACTACTGTCCTCTCACTCACCAACCTCTGGGTAATTATAAGACAGTGTGCAGTTTTGTCAGGAACTGTCTATAAGTCTCTTACTACCTCTCTATATCAATTACCAGTCGCCTTAATCCCGTAAAGGGTGATTATTAACAAATTGCCTCCGCGTCGTCCTGTCCTCTATCTGCCTTGTGTTCAAATCATGCCCACTCACTCACTAACCTCTGGGTAACTCTGAATTTTGGCTGGAACTCACGTATATATTTACGGCCAACTCTCTCTCTCTCTCTCTCTCTCTCTATTAACTTTGATTTATTATTGGGAATAAGTACAAAATATGACATGGAAAGTTTCTGCACTCCTCTTTTCTTTTCCTCTCTGCAAATTAATAATAATAATAATAATAATAATAATAATAATAATAATAATAATAAAGCTAAGTAAATGAAACGCCGAGAACTCACGCCTGAAGCTGTCTACGCAAAGCATCACTTGGTATGCCCCCGCCAAGCCTTGTTCATGGAACTGCCTAACATCCTCCATGATAGCGTTCATTGTGGGTTGAAACGAGGCTAAAGATTAATTAAGTTGACCCCATATGACCTTGAACTTTGACCTCTTGACCTAGCTGACCTAATCAGTTCATCGTCCCTTCATATCACTGACAAAAGTTTGGTGGAAATCCGTCGATGATTTCAGGAGATATTGCGCCCAAATTAGAATTACGAAAGGACGCCAGCGGAGATCAACTAAACTAATCCCATCTGACCTTGATCCTTGAATCCTTCACCTTGCTGACCTAACCACTTCATCGCGCCTTCATACTGTATCAGTGAAAAAGGTTTGGTTGAATCTGATGAGGGGTTCAGGAGATACTGCACCCTCAAGATAAAATAAGTCCACCCTACATGACTTTGACCTATGACCTCATGACCTGGCTGAACTAACCAGTTCGTCATCTCGTCATACTACATCGCTGCCAAAAATTTGCTGGAAAAATATCAATGGGCTCAGGAAATATCTCGTCCAGAAAAGTGTTATGGACAAATGCAAGCACAGACAGACCAATTAATTAATGCCTCCTCCACCATGGGTGGGCAGAGGCATAATAATAAATAACAAATAAAACTATTATTACTACTGCTACTAGTATGGTAAATGAATGCATGAGAAAGAGGTACTAACTGCACCTTCTGTGGGGAGAACTGCAACAACTGGTGACTAGGTGCCATGTTGCCTCACACCCACTTCCAGCACCCACTCAACCGCTCTACACTGTTCCCTGTTTTTATTTGCATTCATTTTGTTTTCTTTTTATTTCTTCTTACTTTCATTAGTTCAGCCATTTTTGGCACTGTATATATTTGTCTTATGCTTCTCTACATCATTTATGACTAAATACGCTTGATGTTATGAGGATATATAAAGAATGGTTAAATTGGATGTCACTGTCGGAAAAGAAAAAAAATTGCCTAGTACACTTGTTTCTAAATTTATTCCCACTGTGATATCCTTATAAAACAGGGTAAGCATAAGCAACTCAGTTTACTGCAGTACCTTTCACGTAGACTGAAAACATAAGAGGAAGACTGTATTAATCCTGTCAGCCCATGCTTATACAGAATATACTGTATAAGGGTTTGACCACCCTATTGGTCGTATGTATAAAAAATGTTCTTGGCACAATTGTGGATTCTACATTTAATCCTTATGCTTAGGAACAACTGTGGCATTGCGGAGGCGATATGTTAATTTTTAAGGTTATCCTCAAATATTGTACCCAATTCATTTTCCATGAAGTAAGGATTTCTATTTTCATTTTCTATTATGTCCAGTATTTCATAATTCATTAACCTCCCAAAAGCAGTGGAATATAATATTATGTCTTTTATAGTTTTTTTTTTTTAAATCTTCATTAACATTCCTACAAATAGCAACTCATTTGTGGAATACCATATTTGTGCATTTTTTTTTTTTTTTAATACCATTAGTAGGAAAACGTAAATTCTTGTCAGTCTATCGGAAATGCAAAAAATGTGAATTATAGCTGAATTATAAAAAGCAGTTATTGACACTTACCACCAGTCAAATCCCATGCCCCAATGGCGGAGTCTGTAGTTGTGGCATAACAATTTTTGTTTAAGAATATGACTGTAAGTTACAAGACTGCTGGGGATATCCTCAAGATATTTAATTTGTATAACAAAAAAAAAAAAAAAAAAGATTCAAGTTTCAGATGTAAGTGTTACAAGTTATATCTCATAAAATATGCATTAAACTTACCGACCATGTTATCATTTGTTCTCCAATTTTCTCACCAGACTTTCATTGCCCATTACTTTCTTTTCTGTGGATTTCTGGGAAGTCTGTGCATCATCTTCCCCTGTCCAGCAGAGTATCCCCAGGAAACACAGCAAGACATATTTAACGAAGAAATCCAGTTAATCACAGATAAAAACAAAAAGTGTGCTGGACATTCAATTTGCCCGTGCCACTGGCAGGGAATATGGTGCCTGTGGGTAATGTGCCCTTGGCTGGGCTGAAATACAGTTGTCTTAAATTTACGGAAGGTGCTGTATCAAGTGAGCTGATGATGGCGCCCTCACCTGTCATGCATCATCACTGCTCTTCACCTAACAAGTGGATACCATATAAAGGCATTCACAAAGGAAAATTTTACAATTCTTTGAATGATTCCTCATTATACTTAGAGGGCAAAATTCAGCCTGGATACGTCATTGAAATTTATGTTTGGAATCTTCAAAAAACTGTATTAACCCGAGGTGACCCGTCGACGTATGGGTACATCACAACGTTTTGTCACAGCCAGACCCATCGACGTACCCATACATTACGCAATTGCAAGGTCAGTCATTTGCACAATTTTCAAGAGTCACGGGTGATTTTTGGTAGGCATATGTGGGAGACTTTCCTCTACCTGCTGTGAAGTGGGGATATTGTCTGGCCTCACCTGACCCCCCTCCCCCCCACACTCGGCAATTCGCCTGTTAGCAGTGACCTGGCCAGTAAAGACATGTCACACCACAGTCTCTCCAATGACGAAATTCACGGTGAAAGTGATTCCTGAGGTGGAGGACAAGAAATAAAGAAGCTAGAGCAAGAAACAAACAGAAGTGATGAGGTGGTAATGTAGTAAAGGAAGGTGCCATGTGGGGATGTGTTTGGTGACTGAACAATGCTTCTATTGCCTATATAATTGTGTGAAAACCAATATAGTTTTTTACTACACGTAAATTCGTACCAAATAAATAAATAAATACATAATTCAAAGTGGCTTGAATTAGTTTACCCTCCCATAGTTCATTTTCTTTGAGGCCAGATACCCTGAGAGAGAATGACAGGTAAGGCTCAGGAGGACAATTTCTCTATGAATTCTTGATGTTTCTCACCAAAAGCGAAGGTTTGAGCCCCCAAAATTTTTGTCCGAAATTGCTCAGGACTGGGGGGTATCGAAGGTAGGAAATTGGTTGGGACGTGACAGGTTAATGAATTATGTACAGTGTTCATTAACTGTTTTATTGCCAATGGGTTTTTTTTTAGAGGTATCTGAGTTTTCTATCTGTCCATCTACCTATTAATTGTAAGGTCAGAATTTTGGACCTCAGATAACTACCATGTCACATGAAAGTACAAAAACTCTAAAATACTCCGAAAACATTGTAAAAACATTGATAATATTGCTAGATTTCTTCATGTTACAAGTCAGATAGTACATCTTAATGGAAGTAAGCAAGGCTAAAATCTAGGGTTAATTAACCCCTAAACCGCGGGTCGTCACTTTCGTGACGGTCGGGTGCAATGGATCATACCGCGGGGTGTCACTTCTGTGACTGTGTTTTTTTTTTTATTCGCCTGGGCTTTCAGGTGGTGACTTGTATCATCTATCAACACTGCCAATGTCCAACAATAGTCTGAGCTGCTAATGTCATCAGTACTCCCATCCATTGTTGCCAATTTAACCATTTTCCCCCATTCTAGACTCCCCTCCCTACCTCCCTTCCATTACCCTCTCGTGTCGTCTGCTCAGCCGCTCTGCGCT
>JAGKTI010001321.1:62711-88934 GCA_018397915.1 Birgus latro | reverse complement strand
AGTGGAGTTGGGGGAATGGAAGACTGAGGATGAAATGGAGGGATGGGATGATGATAAATGAGACTAACTAGGAGAATGTAAGAGTAGTGGAGGGAAAGACTGAGAGTGAGACAGAGGGACAGGGTGGAATGGGTGGAGAATGAGAGACTGAAGAGGAGTGTATGTTAGCGAGGTGGAAGGCAGGAGGGGGGATCAAGAATGAGATGGAGGAATGGAGAGGTGTATGAAAGCAGATGGTGTAATGTGGAGAAAGGGCGGGCAGTCAGAGGTCAGAATAACATGGAGGCACTTCATTGATGGCCACCCATAATGGGACTGAGGCATCTGGAAAAGGATAAACAGTACAGACAAAGAAAACTATACAAATAAGATAGCTAATGGTAGCATCTTCATAACCATCATCATCATTAAGGGAGAGATGTTAAGGAGCCTCCTTATCCTACGAGAATACAGGCCTATAACCCACAGAAATGGCTCAACTGGATGCAGTCAGGTGTGGGTGGGAGCTCTTGCCACATATCCCATAAAAGTGGCCCTGTTGGATGTGGGCAGGTGTGGGTAGCATTTTGGCCACTAACCCACAAAAGTGGCCCCACTGGATTCAGGTGGGTAAGGGTAGAGGTTATGGCCACTGTAAACCATACAAAATGCAGGTAGGTGTGGTAGGAGTTTTGGCCACTAACTTACAGAAGTGGCCCAACTGGATGCAAACAGGTGTGAGTAGAAGCTCTGGCATTCTAACTCATAGGAGTGGCTCCACTGGATGAGGGCAGGAGCGGGCAGGGGCACTGGCCACTGTAACCCATAAAAATGGCCCCAATGGATGCAGGTGGCAGGTGGGTGTAGGTAGGAGCTCTGACCACTAACCCTTAATGCTCCCTCAATGGATGTAGGCTAGTGTTGGCAGAAATTCTGACCTCTAACCCTTGAAGTTCCCCACTGGAAGCAGGCTGGCCACTAACCCATGGCCCCACTGGATGCATGCCAGTGTGGGTGGGAGTTCTGACCACTGTACCCCACAGAAGTGGTCCCACTGGATGCAGGTGGGTGTGGGGGGGTGTGGTAAGGCATTTTGCATCAGTGTAACCCATCTCAGCAATCTGAAAAAAAAAAAAAAATCAAGATATACAAAAATGGTAAGTAGGGACATTCACTCACTCAATACAGTGCTGCCTTCAGGTGACTCTACACTGAGTGAAAAGCCAATTGGTCTGCTGCAACCCAGAAAGTCATTTATTACACTGGGTGATGACTATAAACCTAAAGGATGCCTGGTGCTCTAGTGGGTTACAGCACTCCAACTGGATGAGGTCCTATGGGCTTATCTTTGAGGGAAGGCTGAATATTACTGATCACATGCTTCTCAAGGGCCAGTAAGTCTGGTCACCCTCGCCTTGAATGTCGGGACTGAGTAGCCTAGCCCTGGGCACCTGTACTACTGATGGGATAAAGGATTGGATATGGATGACTGATGTACAAAGCAATTTATCCTATTTATCACCATCCATCCATCCTACAGCCAATTCTTTGTTGTCCTTACTTAACAGCAGCACGGTGCTGGAAAGGTATGCCTTCATGTGGTGGCACCAATATAACCAGGCAGCTCAAATGGCTGGTTCTAGCAATATCCCGCAACTCCCTCCCTATCCTATTAAAGGAGAATGCTTCTGACATGCTTGTATGTTTCGGCCTTTGTCACTTAATGGCAGTTCTCCAAGAGCACTGTATCTCTAGCAACAGAATACATCTAACTTGTCTGTAACATTGTTAACTATATTCTGTGGGCTACAGGCTGGCCACATCCAGCAATTAATTACAGGTGTTCTATATCTATCCATCAGCCAATCCTTTCTTTGCTGTATCAAGAGCATAAGGGAATGGACCTAGGCTACGAAAATTCACGCTTGCGCAAGAGTGACCAGCCTCAATTGCCCTAGTGCAATTAGCCTATGTGCGCAATAAACCCCAACCACCCCTCAGATGTAAATCTTTACAGGTTCCTCCAGCTGGAGTGCCTTAACCCACTAGACCAACAGGTATCATTTGGTTATGTGGTTGCGAATGTAGTGAGTGATTTCCTAGATGACAAAATAAAATACAGTAATAATAATAAAAGTCATGTCACTCAGTGCTGTCACCTCAAGATTGTAGTACATGCCTCCCTCTCCCTGTTACAACACTCATGTCCTACAGCTGCTCAATGACTAACTCCTGACATCACTGAATGCAGTACAATGTATGTTGCAGCTGAGATGAATTTCACTTGTCAGCTAAGATCAATAGTCAAGCAGTGTAGTACTCAAGGCAAGATTTGGCTAGTTTTACAATTAGACTTTGTGCTGTTGTATGATTTTGTGTAATCAATTTTTCCTGGGTTCTGTCAGTCATAAGTTGTGTTCCATGATCTGCTTTGTAATGTGCTGTGTTGTTTGCAACTGGACTGTACTGTACTTTGTTATGTAGACATGTAGACAAATAAGGTGTGTTAGATCTTTTAACCTAAAGAAGTCCTCCACTCCTTGTGGTGATATCTGGACAGAAACTTTTCTTTTTCCTAAGCATGCTTCATGGAATAAAGCTGGCAGAAAGTGAGACAGACCTACTAAGTATCAAGTGGTTCAAGGAAATACTGTACCCAAAACTGATGTTAGTTCTAAAGTGTATACAGGCCAATCATTTATGACAATATAATTCTGGGGAAATACATAAATTAACATGATTCAAAGGTTAGGACTAACAAATATTGCTTTCATGGCTGGGTTGGGTCCTACATGGTTTGCCTTGTGTGTAAAATCTATGGCTTTTCAAAATGTTAAAATTAAACATTTCTGCAACCAACATAATCTAATGTACAGTTAAGTGCATAATGTGCAATTCACATAATTAGATTATACTGAATCTTATACAGGAACAACAAAAATTTAAGTCCATGCACACAAAGCACACTATGTACACAATGCAAACACCTAGAATGCATATCTAAGCTGAAAGAACCCTAGATTAAGTGATTAAAGCAAATCAACATGATAGTTTGAAGTCTAACAGTAAAACCAACCAATACCAACTTCCATAAGTAAAACACGAGCCCCTACAACACCTTGTGACCGTCAACCACAGCTAGTAAGTGAGCGAGAGGCTCATTCCAGCTGTGACGTATGCTATGTAGAATGATGTCCAAGTAGCCAGGGTAAGGCAGTATGGCACGAGTACTGTGTCAAGGGCTGGGCGAGTCTGGGAGATGGGTATTATTGTACAGTACTTCTGGGGAAACACAGGGTAAGCAGCTTTGTGTGTTTTGTTTGGGTTCACCTCACTAGCAACTTTTTCCTATATCATTTCATTCAGAAATTGGTAATAATGGAAATACAGGGGCTGAAATTCATTAAAATATAGTAAAGTCTCTATTATCCATCATTGTACTACCAGCCCAAACACAATACCTGGCGCTTTTGGCCCGGCTCTATTAAAGCAATATCCAGCGGGACCCTATTAGCGTGCAGGCAGACCCCACAACATGCCAGCCAATCACAATGCATTGTAGGAGCAGCCCACTAGGTGTGACGAGACTACCATTGCTCTCTCAGTCTCTCCCGTGGATGCTGTACAATGAGGATAATCTGTGCATCCTGCTCTTGTGACCCACACAGAAGCTAGAGCCTAGTGCTGTGACTAAATCTGTGACCTCATATGCCTCGCTTGTTGCTGTAGTGCTATGACCAACCTTGAGGACCCTCAGTCCTTTGTGCCCTAATGCTCTGACTACTGTACGGTGAGGACGTACCTGTGCATATCTACTCTCCATCGATGCCAACACTAGGTGAGTGTAGTATGATTATGATTATATTAAGCATTGTACACTGTATTATATGTACTGGATCAAAACTGTATTGTATTTTATGCTTAATTTTTTACTCAAGGGTAATATCGTAGGAAAGCTTTTAGGACAGAGGGTTGAGACAGATAGTAACACATTATCTGGCTTGACGCCAAATGGATAGCTGATTGGGGGTACTACACAATATCCAGCATGGGAGTTGGCTGAATTACACCAGATAATTGAGAGTTTACCGTCTAACAAAAAAACATACATGGGCATCGTGCTGGACCAGATATGCTTACTCCTTGCTTGCACAATGAACCTGAACAAGCAAACTCTCCCTAAAATTAGAGGTAGTCTGGGTGGTTGATATTATGAAAGGGGGATCTTGGAATATAATGCCCACAATTTTTTTTTTTTGACAATTTACCATTTACGACAATTAACAGTACAATTAACAGTACAGGTCTTGCTTTCTACTAACTTTTTTCCAATATCAGTACTGTAGAGTAGTTCTTGCAAATGAACAGTAACCATAATATACAGTATGACTTTTTAATCCGACCTTCACTTGAAATGAGGGGATTAAAATGAGCAGTGATAGCAGGCACACAAGGAAGATATGCCAACCAATCAGATTAATATAGTAAACCCTCATTAATTTGTACTTCAATATTTCGTAATTCGGGATAACTCGTAGAGGCTATCGTTAAAAAAAAAAAAAAAAAAAAAAAAAAAAAAATCAACCCATTTACACTACTGTATAGTAATCTAAGTGTGTGTAGTCTAAGTGCTCAAAGTGTTCAGTGTTTTTATTAGAAAAGTGTTCAGAAAAGTGATCTATAGCCCCCCAATCCAACTCTTCACCCTGCCAAAGGCCTCCTCCAAGCTTGAATACTTCCCTGCAGTACCAAAACAAGGTAAAGCTCTATAAGTTTTACTTTTATTTTTTTTCTCAATGTACAGTACTGTATTGTATAATGTGTTTTGGAGGGAGTGGGGAGAAAAAAAAAAACCATTAACTCGTAAAAATGCTAACTCGTGGAGGGTTGAAACCCAATTACCACGAGTTAACGAGGGTTCACTGTATATCAAATTGCAGAGGTGCATGTAAGTCAATGGCACTGTGAGTGCAAATAGGGGCCAACATACATGTACGCTGTTGGCACGGGGTGGGTTAAAGCAAAATGCCAGATATTGCATAGTACCCCCCATTGGCTCAATATCAGCGCTGAACGAGATAGTGTTACTATCCACCTTGAACCTCCATTCTAAAAACTTTCCCATGAGTAAAAGATGAAAATTAAGCATAAAATACAATAAAATAATGATACAGTATAGTACTGTAATACAGAGCCAGTTGGCTATCGTTGAGTCACTTGATACACCTCAACGCCGGATAAATCTATGGTTGTTTGAAATGGCTAAGTGGCTTTTTTTATTTCATCAATTTTGGAAGTGAACATTTTTTAAAGAAATCGGGGTGAAAAATATGAGTTACAGTCAAACTAATCACAAAAAAAGCACCAGGGAAAAAAAAAAAAATCACTTCCACAAAAGTCATGTCTGCCCCCCCTCCAAAAAAAATAAAACCTTAGCAAGACTCCTGTAGGGAAGGAGATACAGTAATTTATCTGGCTACATGCATGTAAAAGGCATTCTGGCATTTAAGAATGAGGGTACTTTAGTAACTGGAATGTGGCTATATAGAGGTGATGTAGTTTGCTGATGGGTCAAATGGATCAACAATGGTGTTAGAGTATTTTGGCTCCTGGAGAGTGGCTATAGGGGTAAAACTATACTGCAGTTTCAGCCAGCCACAGAATAACGAGATTTTGATACGTTTGTCCAGTAATTTTGATAATTCCAAGACAATTTTCTTCTATGGCATTTTTGTCAAATTATTTTTATTTTACTCTTGATGATAACCTAATCTAACCTTCATGAATATAATAATTTGCAACAAAAATGCCATAAAAGAAAACAGAGCAAAAAAAAAAAAAAATCTTGCAATTGTGCCTGGCTGAAACTATAATATTACCATTTGGCTATATTTCCCCGTCAAATATGTAAAAAATCCTGCTACATGGCAAGGACTACTTTTGTTGTCTTCAAGTACTTTTTTTTCTTCTGCTTGGGACACCAACTATTGATACAGCCAAAGGACCCTACAAGTGGTGGCACTGTGCAGATGCTGCTTCCATCCTGAAGCCAAGCCTGGTAAATTTTTAAAAGCTGCCAATACACTCCCCAGGTTGAGCAGTATATTTTTCTGGACCTAACCTAACCTAATCTACCTAACCTACCCTGACCTGTTGCAGCAGAATGCTTACCTCTGAGTCAGGTATCATGCAACGCATTTATACTGGTAATATCCCTGAACCGCATATTGGCAACTTGTAAAATATCTTCAAAACCCGTGGTGAAGCAGACCCGTTGGCCACTGGTAAGCAGGGTGTAGTGTACAGTATACCGTGTAAGTTTGGGAATCTGTATTACTTTACAAGTT
The DNA here is from genome assembly GCA_018397915.1 of Birgus latro. Classification (NCBI taxonomy): domain Eukaryota; kingdom Metazoa; phylum Arthropoda; class Malacostraca; order Decapoda; family Coenobitidae; genus Birgus; species Birgus latro. The sequence goes on along the minus strand of JAGKTI010001321.1, from coordinate 82,608 downwards.
GCAAAAATGCGGTTCAGGGGTATTACCACCATAAACGCATAGCTTGTAAAAATTTACAGTTATGCAACACGACAGAGCCATCAACTCCTCTAGGTTACTAAGGATAGGTCTTGTGGCAGCAATAAAATAAGAATGACTATCCTCCACCTGAAGGCCCCAGGGAGTTACGAGGCTTGCATCCATAACTCCGGCTACTATTTTATCAAAAAATATTTTTATAATTTTTCACTAATTCGCAAAGACTTACCCGTATCTCAGTCATCTTCAAGTTGGCGGAAACACCAATTCCAATTTCACTCGACCAGGGGTCAGTCCACATGGCAACTCTTCCATTAGCCCTAGAACTGCCAACTGTGGGGATAGAGAGAATTTCAGATCTATGGCTACCAATAAGGCTCTGAACAGCAATTCTTGAGTAATGCATTGTAAGATTTAGAGGCAAATAAATGTTAAAAGCAATTTACAGGGATAACTCACCTCCGGCCTTCTATTCCAATATGTCTGCCGTCTCATCCTCATTAGCCAATCCTAACTTTGGGACACTCCTGATATTAAGCATTCCATAATCCAAAGGCCAGTACTTGCCTAAGGATATTATTTAAAAACAATGAGGTATTCTAAATTATATTAAATCCTAAGCAAAAAATATTAATTCTTTGGAAATACATGGTAACAAAAAGCAAGATTGCATGTCACCACTATGCCATCTCTGAAACCTTATGGCTTTTCCTTCAATGCTTTTTACTGGGAGGCGTGGAGCAAATCACTACAACCTTGGTTGGGTGGGAATATAATTGCAGTAATGTTATGTATATCTGATAAAAATAAGTGACTGGTTCGCCATATAACTACGTGTTTAGCACTTCCACCACCCTTCTCCTTACCCCCTTACACAACCCCTACCCTCATCAAGCCATCACCCCACTACTCACACCCACTTCACAACCACCCTCCCTAACCCATAATCTCACCACGCCCACCCTACCCGCCCCCCTTACCTCATCCCAACCCTACACCCAACACACCCTCTCACTATATGGCCTACCATCACAGCACCGCTCAATTCCTACACCAACACCTCATCCACACCGACCTACAACCACCCATACCACCACCGCACCATCCCATTCCTATACTTATACCCCACCCACACCCTCCCTATACTATCACAGCACTACCCCATCCACACCTACAATCGTCCCTACCATCACCACACCACCCAATCTTTACACCTACAACCCACCCATACCGACCCTTCCACCATCTCTGCCGTGACCATACCACCCCATCCCTACACCTACTCCCGACCCACAACCATCCCTCAGCACAACTCCATCCCTACACCAACATCCCACCCACTACCATCACTGCACCACCCCATCAAACCCTACTCCTACATCCCACTAACACCCTCCCACCACCAACCCTACCATCATCTTTTTCCACCTCCTCCCTCTCTGATTTCCTCATGAATGACAAAAGAATCTCTTCAAGCAATGTACAGCACTTTCTGCCCTCTATCTATTTACTACTAGATGCCATAATCCCATAAGGGGTGGCCACACACAATTGCCTCCATGTTGTCTTGTCCCCCACCATTTCACTGCCCTGCTCCCAGCTCACACCCTCCCTCTCTCATATACCTCTCCATTCCATCCCTCCACCTCATCCTTGGACTCTCCTCCCTCTCCCCCCCTCCATCTCACTCTCATACACTCTCCTCGTCAGTCTCTTGCTCTCCATCCTCTCATGGCCAAACCACTACAATGTGTTTCTCCTAACACTTCCGTCACGTCTACATCCACACCACAACGCTCCTTCACTTCCTCATTTGTCAGCATCTCTCTCCATGTGACTCCACATGCTCCTCACAAATAAGTCATTTCCACTGCTCTCACTCTTGACTTGTGTCGCTCCAACAAGGTCCAAGCTTCACTTCCATCCGTTAAGAGTTGGTATCACAGTATCGTCAAGTGGTAACTTTTTCGCTTACATGCTCACTTCCCTGTTTCTTATCACTGCTTTCAAAGAACCAGCAACCTTTCTTCCTTGTTGTACCCTTTCAAGCACTTCACCCTCTAAACTTCCATCCTTATTCATCACACTACCCAAGTACTTAAATGCACTCACATTTTCCATTTCCTCCTCATCCAACCTCACTGCATATTCAGTTATTTCATTTCTCTCAAGGACAATAATTTTACTCTTCCCTACATGCACCTCAAGATTCTGTTTCTTACACACTCTCACAAACTCATTCACCAAGCCTTGCAGCCCCCCTTTGTCTTCACTTAACAACACAATATCACTGCAAACAACAGTACAGGGAGTTTTCACACACTGCCCTCTCTCATTAGGGCCACTCCAATATCCACTACCCTACCTTGTATCTCTTCTATAACCCCATCCATATACATATTGAACAACCATGGAGACATGACACATCCTTGTTTCAATCCAACCTTCAAAAGGAAAAATTCACTCAATTCACTGTCCACACACACACTGCAGCCTTAGCACCCTCATACATACCCTTCATGGCATTCAACAACTTAACATTTACTCCATACATTCTTAATACTTTCCACACTCCTTGTCTATCCACCCTGTCATATGCTTTCTCCAAATCCATGAAGGTCACATACAACTTCTTTCCCTTCTCTAGAAACTTTTCCACTAAAGACCTAAGAATGAATATCTGATCTACAGAACCTCTTCCCATCCTAAAACCTCCCTGTTCTTCTCCAACTAATTCTGCCCTCACTAGCCTAAATATTAGTAAGGGATACTGCTCTGATCGGATCCTTCCTGTTGTTCTCAAGAATTGTCCTTATGTGCCGACACCCTACCTAGATAAACTCTTTTGCCCAACTGTCATCTTGTACCTTCCCTTCATGCTGGAAGTCTGCTCTCAGTCAGCCTGTCTTGAAGAAGGGTGACCATTCCCACTCCTCCAACTATCACCCTAATGCTTTCATATCCTGTATTTCTAAAGTTATGAAAGCCATTCCTACTTGCTTCCCCCCCCCCTAAAAAATAAATATATACTGTACTAGAATGGCACTTAGCTGAGCGCATACCTCCACCAAGGCCCAACATGCAGTTCCTTTTAATTCAATCAAGTCCTATTTGTAACTGTACGGCAGCTGGAAGAATACTACCCCCCCTATAAAAGCATATTTAAATCCACTAGATCCGGAATTTTATATGGATCTGCAAAAACTGTACACATTCGTAGATACCAACATCCTGAATATGTCTGATTTTTTTCATCAAGATCCATGCAATATTCACTGAAAATTTTATGAAAATGTCAAAAAACATCCTATCTCGCAATGTTAAAATGAAAAAAGATTCCTGGATCTGTACCAGTGTTTAACCACTGAACCGCGGGCCGTCGCTTTCGTGATGCTCGGTGGTGATGGCTCGAGACCTGGGCCGTCAGTTGGGTGCCTCCGTTTTCTTTTTAAGTAGCCGGGGCTGTAAAGATATAAATATATATGAAAATTTTAGGAGAAGCCTGAGTGATATTTTTATCACTCAGGCTAGTTTTGGCCAATACTGTATTTTAAAAAAGTAAGCAAGAGTGTGAATTACCACCGGCGGGAAGTGCCAGGTCCGCCTCCCACAACCCCGCGGTTTAAGGGTTAATAGAGTCTATTCTGGGCAAAGGCCCATTCTTCTATTGTTTCATGGAAATCCCTCCAGTAGTTTTTGTGTAATCTTGCTCACAAACCAACCAACAAACAAACAAATGGACAGAGGTGAAAACATACCCTCCTTGGTGAAGGTACTAAACACCTTTCCCATCATAGCCTTCTATCTGATCACCATTATGGGTTCTGCCAGAGATGCTCCACTGGTGACCTTTTCACCTTTCTTTCTGCTTCCTGGTCATCTTCCTTTTGGGACTCTGGCAAAAGCTTTGCTATTGCACTTCACATTTCCAAGGCTTTGAACAGAGTTTGTCATAAATCTTTAATTTCCAAACTGTCCTCCTGTTTCTGTCTGTCTACCTATGCCTTCATCTCTAGCTTCCTTTCTTTTTAATGTACATCTGCTGCTTTAGACAGCCACCATTCTTCTCCTGGAGGTGTAATTAGCGGTGTTCCTCGAGGTTCTGTCTTGAGACCAGCTCTCTTCCTTCTTTTCTCCAGTGATATGAGCTGCACATCTATCAACTCATACGCTGAAGAATCCACCCTTCACCTCTCCATCCTCTTCTCACAGCAGTTACGTCAGCAATCACAAGATAAGGCTATGGCTCACTAATATCTAACAGCTCATATTTGTGACTGGGGTAAAAGATACCTTGTTGTTTTTAATGTGTAACCTGGCCACAAACCCTGGTTATATGGTTACCACCCTGCATAGTAAATGGTTTCCTGGGTACAGGAAACCATTTGGCTTGTTGCTCTGTGTAGAGACCATAAGGCATCCCTACACTGAGTGGATGATGGGCCCCTCCCATCCACCACTCTATCAGATACGTTTATGTGAAGTTATAGAATGTGGTGAATGTTTTTGGCATACCGGATAGAGCCAGGATTCCAGGGACTTGAATGATGAATGAATGGAAGCATGGCCCACTGGATTGGGCAAACCTGGACTGTCTGGATGCTGCCACTCCTCACCCTGCCCTAGGGTGGGAAAGGTCTGGATGATGATGATGATGATGATATAAAAAAAATAGCATTATGTATTAACCCATGGATTGCAAGCCACAGCTCACGCTGTGCTAACCTTCCAGCAGCCGTGCATCACCGCTAACTACTCCACCCCTTCGCGAACTTACACATGGCGCTAAGCAAAGATGGAGAGAGAGAGATCTTTTCTTTTCACCAGACAATGCCTTGGATGTTTATCTTCAAATTTATAATAAACAAAAAAACATTTTTTTTTTCATTTTTTGCACACCACGAGATGGGATAAAAAAAGGTAATTGCGCAATCCACCGGTAAAAGATGGTTGGATTAGTGACCAGTAGTCACCACCGTAATTCATTGTTGACAAGAAGTAAGTTGTACATATTGAATTCAAAACACTATGTAAAACATACAGCACCAGTGTACAAATACAAACATTAGTAGCAGTAGTAGTAGTAGTAGTTGTTCCCAAGGCAGTTTGGCCAAAAAGACCCGAGTCCCTAAGGAAGGCCATGGCCGAAACCGGGCTTTCCCACACAGCTCTCAAGGAATGTATATTATGTTGTTGGTGTAGGTGATTGTGTGCAATGCAGTCTTTCATGATGTGCTTAATTGTATGGGATGCTGTGTTACATCCTGGACAGGCATCAACGACAGAGTCATCCAGCCTCTCCTGATAACTTAAGAGGGCTGGATGATGATGGACCTGGAGAGGTGGCGTCTTCGCCGTGGGTCTACCCCCAAAGAGGCTATCGAGGAGAAGAGGAGGACAGCATGGGGGCCAAACCACCACAACACCCCCCGGCCCCTCGTGGGGCCTGAGAACCTGAGAGTGGCTTCGGTCGCCCGGGCAAGTACCACAAATGTTAGTCACATGTGAAGCTAGTTACAAGAAGGAAGTTCAAATTGTTAACTGTTATAATAAGCTTTCCAAAAGGCAATTCAAAAGAGGGTCTGACTGGTAGAGTGACAGGTTCTTAATCATAAGGCACAACAGTTCAGTATGGTGCTGAGACATGAAGACAGCCAAGCACCAGTATGTTATGCTGTTGTTGTGGTCACAAGCTCATCCAGATGTGAATCTTATGGATTAGAGGAAACCATCCACTTTAGCTACATAACACACAAATATTACCAGACCTTCAACAACACCCCATCTCCAAAAACTCCCACACTAATACAGTAATGAAGAAACATCTGCAAATGGTGCCCAGTTCATGAGCAGGGCAATGCAATACATCAATTAGAACACTAGAAATGTACTTCTGTACAAGTCCCTCTTCTGATGTCTACCCATCAGAATAATTCTTAAAAAGCTGATCAACTTTAGCTAGGCTTTGATCAGGACATCACCCTGCTCACAAAAGTTATCAGCTTAGATCTGGCAGGGGTGGAATCACAGATGACATGTGTCCCACTTATAGAATAGGCCCATAAAATGCAACATACATCATGGAGCACTGCACAGCACATGCTACTCTAAGATGCAGATACAACATCAACAGTGTAGGGAACCTATGGGATAATTCCATAAGGGTGGCTGTTTAACTCCGGTTGATGGGTCTGCTTGTTCAGGCAGACCAGGGTTAAGCAACAACAACCACAACAACACCATGAGGCTGTTTCGCCAGACTGCTTAGGGAACAACTACTACTACTACAACAACTCCCAGAGATCTCTTGTTGAGGTTATGTTGATGAACTGACTGTGTTATAAGAGTGAGGTGCAGGAGATGCAAAGTGTGTTGTGGTGTGGGGAGCTGCATTACAATGAGGGCACAATAGAAAATGTTATATTTTGTGTTAGCAGTAAAGCAAAAGCAGATTTCAAAATTCAAACAAATTATTTTTACAGCCTGTCTGCATTCACATCTAAGTGCTTTATCTCCTGTGTAAAAGAAATGGAAGGTACTGGTTCCCTTTGGTAAATGTCTGATGCCTGTGTTCTGCACCAGTGTAGTGAGGTATGAATTAGCTACTGTACCTTGTCGTTCGTTTCGTTTAGTTTTTGAAGGCTCCAACATGCTTGCATGCGTCAGCCTTGGTCACCTAATGGCGGCTCTCCACGCTGCTCGATCCCTGGCAGCCTCCCTGTTCAGTCCCTTAACCCTTAAGTCACACTTAATGACCTCGTCCCATGTCTTTCTCGGTCTACCCCTCCCAACCCCTCGCCCAATATTAACACCTCTCACCCTCTGTACCCAATTATCATCCCCCATCCTCTCCACATGTCCAAACCACCTCAGCCTACATCTCATCACAACACCAATACATTCCAGTCCCATCCTACCTCTCAACTCTTCCATCGCAAACCCAGCCCCCCCAGGCTCCGCACGTAGGGACGCACTTCACATCCACCCAATCATTGTCACTTCTGTACGTTTAAACCTGCGAACATCCTCTTCCTTTACTGCCCAGGTCTCACTACCAAACAGCATCACACTCCTAACACATGCTGCATACAACGACCCCCCAGCACGTAAGGAGAGTCCTCTCAATGTCAGGAGAGGCAACAGCTCCCCGAACTTCCCCCAACCACCTCTCACCCCAGCAACCGAGCCAACTCCAGCCCCACCTCCGGCACACATATCTCCCAAATAACGAAACTCCTCCACACACTCAAGAGACTCACCTGCAAGTTCAACCCTCTCACGCCTAACAATCTCCACCTGCTCTCCCCGACACGCCGCACACATGAAATCAGCATCATCTCGCAGTCTACCTCCAATACCACTACATCTCTTGTGCACCCACTTATCACAAACACTACACAAGATGGAATTGCTTCCCACACCCTTGTGGCAAACTGCACATGGCCACTCTCCCTCTTTTCCGACTGCACCGCCACCAACCCTAGATATCAACACCCTTGTTTTATCTGCATTCACCCTCAAGCCCCTGTGCCCCATACCATCTCTCCACTTCTTAAATCTTTCCCCCGCCTCCCCTTCATTCTCCGCAACCAACACCAAATCATCAGCACACAACATCTCCCATGGGAGTCCATCTCTGAAGTCACGTGAGAGGGCTTCAAGCACCATGATAAACAACAAGGGACTCAAAACTGACCCCTGATGCACACCAACATTCACGGAAAACTCATCACTCAAAGCTCCACTCACTCTTACCTGGGTGCGAGCACCCATGTACATGGCCATAACCACCCTAACCAGCCACTCTTCCAACCCTAGCTCTCTCATTGCCCACTTCACCACCTCTCTAGGGACTCTGTCAAAGGCCTTTTCCAAATCAACAAAAACAAAATACAATTCCCTTTTCTTTCCAATATATTTTTCCTGAAGCTGTCGAACAATGAATATGGCATCAGTGGTCCCCCTGCCTGGCACAAACCCAAACTGCATCTCATCTATATACACTCTTTCTCCATTCATATCTTCTAGAACTCACTCCATCACTTTCATTATCTGATCCAAAAGCTTTATACCTCTGTAATTTCCCCCTTCCAGGGGACCACCCTTTCGCTTGCACACATTTACAATTACACTCCTCAGCCAATCATCTGGGACAACACACTCATATATAATCCTATTTGTCAGGTCAGTGACCAACCCCACCCCAGCATCTCCTGAGGCCTTCAACACTTCGGCAGTCAACCCAGACACACCCGCCGCCCTCCCCACCCGCATCCCGCCCATTGCCCCACTCACAGTAGCAGCGCCAATCAAAGGCCAAGGGCCAAACACTGGATCAGCGGGCTCCAAACCCTCTCCATCCCAATCAAACTCCTCATTCAACAATCGGCTATAATGCTCTCTCCATGCATCTTCAACATCCTCACTGCTCACCACCATCCTTCCATCATCATTCTTCACACACTGCTCACCTACAATGTCCCGATTATCCCTCTTCACCTGATTTGCCACCCTAAAAATCATATTTTTCCTTTCTCCATGATTTAGATTATCAAGTAAAAGTCTCTGTGACTCAAACTTCGCCCTGTATACCTCTCTTCTAGCCCTGCGCTTGGCAGCCAAGTACTCCTCCCTGCTACCACCATTCTTCCATTCCCGGAAAAGCCTTCTTTTCTCCTTAACTGCAACTTCTACACCCTCATCCCACCACCAAGCTACTTCATGTCTTGGTGGGCCCCTTGTCCAACCGCATATTGTATCAGTAACTCTCAAGAGGTTGTTCTTAAGGGCTCTATACTGTTCACCAACGCCTCCATCTACGGCCTCCCGTTCAGCCACCACTCTCCCATCTCACCACAAAAGGCATCCCTCACTGACTGGTTTCCCAGCTTCCATGTTTTCCTCCCAGGTACATATGTCCTCCCCCCCACCACCCGATCCTCAAGCACAATGTCACAAATCAACAGTCTGTGCTGCTGCACACACTCCTCGCTTCCTATAACTTTAACATCCCTCACTAATCTCCCATCAACCCTCCTGACCAGAAAATAATCTATCTGACTACTAATTCCCCCGGACTCATACGTAATCAACCGGCTGATTCTTTTCCTAAAATGTGTGCTGCACATAACCACGTCCACAGCCCCCCCAAACCCGAGCATTCCCTCCCCCTCCGCACCCCCCACACTACACGCACATCCCCCATGGACTCCTTCACAACCTTGAGCTGCTTCACCCACATGACCATTCAAATCCCCTCCCAGAACCACCACCCCATCATCACCCATACCACTCACCACACGCACCAAATCATCCCAAAATCTATTCCTCTCTGCGTCATCCAATCCCACCTGTGGAGCATATGCCAATATAACTGAAACCAACCTCTGCCCGACCAAAATTTTCACTACTAATATCCTATCACTTACTCTCATAACATTCATGACATATTCCACCCATTTCTCTGCAACCAACACACCCACACCCCCATATCCGTCAGTTCCCCCCTGCCAAAACAACTTATAGTAGCAATCTTTCCCAACAATCTTTCTGGTTGATCCACCCCTGTACTGGACTTCCTGCAAACATGCCACATCCACCCACCTCCTACTGAATGCCTCAACAACTTCCCCTGCTCTTCCTCTCAAACTACCCACATTCCACGAACCCACCCTAAACCCCCTGGGTGATTTGCTGTCCTCAGGCTTGCTTTGGTGCTTGTTTTTGTTCATAGTCATAGTCGGTAAGATAAAGGGGGTAAACATTCCAAAGGCCCGGCCCATTGCACAGACCCAGGTCCAGGCAATGGATCTGGGACCCCTAGCCCACCAGCTTACCAGTGGCTGTGGTAGTGGCCTCGGGGCACCCTGCCAGGACAGCTGCAGGGACACCCTCCAAGCGCGGCTTGGCACTGCAACTGCCCCTCCATCATACACCCAATGATAGGGCAGCCTCCTGGGGCGCTACTCCCAGGTTCGGGCCCCTCTCTATTGAGCGGAAGCGGCAGCCTGGGAACCGCAATGCCCTGTACCCTCTAGCACAGGTTCGAACCCCATCTCGCCCCGGACCCATGATCTATGCCGGTGGAACCCCAGTCAAGCCTCCCCCCAAAGTCCGCCACTAGGTAGCGGGGGCAAAGTTTTCTGGCCGGATGCCCTTGCTGGCGTCAACCCGTAACGTAGTGGGATACGTTGTGTAATATATAAATAGCATGTGGTGTAGTGCATAAGATAGTTAAAGGAAATGTTTGGGAGAGTATGCTGGTCTACTCTCCATGTTACTGTCACACTGAAAAGGTCAGCAAAGGGGGATGGTTAGGTAACTAGTGAAACAGGAGCTCCAGCTCTCCCTATCACCAGTATTCCCCTAGGGAGTACTACCCTGTTCGGCCCGTGCTACAGCCTCCTCCTGCAGTGAACAAGTCAACAATATAAACGACTACCAGATTACTACTATTATTACTACCACTATTACTGTGTAGAAAGATAAAAAAGATTCACCCAAGACCACCCCTGTAACCCCAGGCATGAATGAATGGTACTAGGTTCTCATATACCTCTACTGTCTCTTCTTTTTACTTAATTTTATTTTACTACTACACTACCACTACCAAGAATACTACTACAACTACTGACACTAATACTAACAATGTCAAAATGATAATGATGATGCTTATAGCTTTTAAATGTGTTTCGAGATTCCATTTTTCCTAAACAGCTGGTGCCAAGGAGTACAATTTCTCCTATTCCTTCTCTTCCTCCTCCTTACTGTTGTTATCATTATCATCATCATCATCATCACAAAACTCCTCCCCCTCACCCACACCATCAAATACTTCCACAGCATTGGGAGCTGCCTGTCTAAATAGTTTGGAGGCTGCTATGGCCTGAGCAGCAACCTCAGCATGGAACCCAACACCACACCCACCTGAGTACAGCTGCATACGCTCAGCCAGCGTGTTTGTGGGATGGGAAGGATGGCTAAATCGGACACATTCTACATCAGCGGAGTCATTACCATCCTCGTATATTTCTTCCTCTGTGGTGAAAGCTGGCTTGTCTTTGTATTCTTTACTAGCTGCCTCATCATTTTCAGAGTCTGAGAAAGTTGATTCAGGTATGATACCTTTTCTTCTCACTGGAACAGTTGGACACTTGACAACACTAATATATTGATTAAGGTTACTTTTGTTACATGTGCCTATGTCACTTCTTTGGTTAACATTTTCTCTAGTATCCAACTGAGAGTCTGAATATGCACCTTCCCCAGTATTGGTGACATATTCTGGCAGGCATTCTTCTGTAAAGGGCTGATATGGAGAATCCTCTAAAATGTACCCTGCACCACTAACAACACTAATTGTGGCCTTAGTCATATTCTGACAGGGCTTTAAATCTTGTAAATTGACCCTAAATACTGATTCTTGTTCTTCTTCATCTGCCAACCTCCTTTTCTCATCTTCATCCAGTTCTTTTCTTAGCTTCCTATATACCTCTAGCCTCTCCTCATCACTATCCACTTCATCCTCAGCACAATCACAAGGCTGTTCATCATTATGCTCTGGATAGGGTGCTGTGTTTCTAATACTTGCTACTGATATGATCTTGTCCTCTGTCACCTGATCTGTAAGGACCCACTCCTGCTGATCTGGGCTGTCTGTTGTACCGGTACTTCTTACAGTTTCATCACCTACTTCCTCCTGTTGGAGAATCAGGGAATTTTCTTCATCCAAAGAGCATTCTTTCTCACAGACCTGCAATGAATATTAGACCAAGTTAAAGCTAGAGATAAAAAACAACAGATAAACTCATTGATCACAGATAAGCCAATCAATGAACACATGACTATACAGTAAAACCTTGATATAACGGACTTCAATAGACTGGAATTTGCTTTTACTGGACTCGAGGAGCTACCGAACTAAACTCCTATACAGTACATCAGAAAAAGTCCGATAAAGCCAGAAAGCAGTCCGGACTGCCTGACCACTTCAGCTATGTTCACCACAATAAGACAAGTAAAAGACATGTTTTTCAGTGCACAATACAGTATTATTATACCATCTGATTAATGCAGTGAAGGTATAACACAGTACAATAATGCAATGATGGTGAAAACCACTGATGCAATCCGGACTAATGTCTGATATATCGGAAAAAGTCCGGATTAGCAGGGGTAAGTCCAGATGTCGCTTTTATCGGAATTTTGCATTTTTCGGACTGGCTTGGGCCTCAATTATTCCGTTATAGTGAGGTCTTACTGTAGTATACTCTACATTCAACAAATCTTATTAACAAATGCTTGTAATGTGGACTGTCTTCTTAAATTACAATTTTGAAATTGCCTAAATGTTCTTTTGATAGGAGAGCCATTTCCACTGTACAGTACTGTGCTTTTCATTCACCACTACAAAGTTTTGTATTGTTAAATTCAAATAATTCCTATTTCTTGACACACACACACACACACACACACACACACACACACACACAGTGAGTTCACTTCACTAAAGATGATAAAAACTCTTTTGAATCCTGAATTTATTCTAATGCTGTCTCTGGAAGCCTCACTTTCTTTCAAATTTATAGTAAAAAGAAAAAAAAACATTAGACCAAGCAGTGTTTCTAAGTTATTTGATTGTTTCTAGGTTATTTGATTTACTCTACATCTTGTTCAAACCCTTCACCTGGATGACATATTTTGCTGGTATGGTATTTCTTGATATTTCCTGATTACTGTATTCTGATTACAGTAGACTTTTCTGAAGTTAGGGGTTAAATATAGTATTCATTAATCTTCTGAATATGAGAGGTTGGATAAAATCATCTGAGGGCAGCAAGAGCAAAATAAAAAGTACACAGCATGACTCAAGGAGTTAATTATATTTTATGAACCTGCAAACTGTCACAGTTACTAAGTCAGTAGCATACATCAGCTACAAAAAACAATTGTTGCGGCCCTATGCTCATTTGAACGTGGACCCAGTTGACTGCAGACTGAAGCTGCCCCATCTATAGTCCATCCTCCTCCTTTTGGGGTATAAGGAGACAGTTGAGGGACATTTGCATAACAGGGCAGTTCCACTGCCTTGCTGTACTGATGTCACAAAATGAATGCATCCCTCTCTAGCACCAGTTAACACACAAAATATTGATTGTACTTGAATGCTTCCAAATGCATTTTTTTTTTTTTATGGTTCTCACAAGTGACTCTTATCCTATATCTGGTTAAGAGTATAGATGACTCTGAAAAATAGACACACATAACTGGAATGCTCTACTGTCATGGCTAAATCGTGCAACATTACCTGTGATTCTTTTGCGAGGTGCTTGTTAAGAGCAATTTCCTCCCGCTTCTCCCACATCTTCCTCCGGTTTACCAGAATGGGTCGCAGCTCATTCAGCACCCTCTTGCCTTGTTCCTTTTGCTGCTTCAACACCTGACATTCTTTCTTAACACTGGCACTCCAGAAGTTGTCATCATAGGCATCATTAAGCCTGTCACTATACTCCTGGTCGATATAGGCTTCAAAAACTTCATCTTCTATAATAGGATCCTCTAAGGCACTTAACACTATCACTGATTTTTGAGTTTTTGCAGATGAAATGTCTTCTTCTATATCTGAAATGGATGGGTCTAAACTTTTTTGCTTGGACAAAACTTTACCTACACCATATTTTCTGTCAACTCTTGCTTCAGCTTCTTCCAAACACCCTTGACAAGATCCTAATTCTCTTTTTATTATATCAAGTTGTTCTCTGACATACTCCAATGTGGGAAGCTTCTTATGTTCTTGCACTAAGTCTTTCTCACTACTTGAATAATTATCCCCTTCAAAATCTCTCTCTAAATTGTGAATTCTAAATAATGCAGCCTGCATGTGCAAACTCAAGCTGTGAACAGCAATGAAAACATCTTTCTTCTTATCTTCAACACTCTTGTGAGCTCTTCTACTTTCTCTGTCTTCAAACAAGAATACTTTTGTAAATTCATAATGCCTCGAGAGTGACTTTGCTTCATTATTAACAACAGAGGCTTGTCTCACAGAAAATACATCATGACTAGCAATATAAAGTTGATGAACTCCCAGCTGATGATGAACAGAAAGCAGCAACTCTGTCATCAGTGTTGAAAGTTGAATCTTAATGACTGCTACCCATTTCTGGAAAGAGGTGAATAAAATTATCACAAAAAAAACTTTTGTCTGAAAAATACAGCATCCATGTTGCATACAAAAATAAATTCATTTAATTGCCATAATATACTGTTAGATGTTTGACAAAGGTCATTTATCATATAAAAGGCCATGGTCCTGAGGCCAGCGTATGGCAATTATGACAGAATTTGAGGACATATGGGCAGCTTCTCTATCGTCATCACCATCATCTGAACCTCCTTTCCCACCCTAGGGCAGGGTGAGAAGTAGTAAAGAACATGTCTTATTAGCTTATTCTTGCTACTAGCAAACTATTTTAATCAGCATAGATGAGATCTCTAATAGCAACTAACCTCCCTAGACTTAAAAGTCTCTCCTAAGCTGAATAAAATAATCTGATACCTGGGCAGTAAAAAGGATATTCATAGGCTCAAACATAAAGAAATGACAATGATTAGATGAATGTGTAGTGCATCACTGAATAAGAGGCCTGGGTGGAGGAGGGAGGCTAAGATTGTGACTGAAAAAAAAGAAGGGACTTAAATGTACAGGTGTTGTGATGAGGACAGGTAGACTGAAATGGTCAGGGTATGTTGAGAGGATGGAGGATGACAAACAGGTGCCGAGGATCAGAAGTGTTAACACTAAGGGTAGGGTTGTGAGAGGCAGACCAAAAAAGACCTGGGATGTCATAGTGTGGGACCTCAGTGTTAGGGACTGAATAGGAAGACTGCCCAAGATACCAGTTTATATCCACATCAGACAGCCAACAGCTAAAGAAAACAGGAGATAGCCTAAACAGTAATACTCACCTTAAGAAACAGTAAATACTCAGTAGAATTACAACTCTCAGGCATGTCTGGCATATCATCAAACAGATGCCTCGTGCATGGATACAAGTTGGTGAACTGTTCCAGGAAGTGGTGGTTTACAAAGAGGATGGGAGTGACTGCCCTAAGTCCTGTGGTGAGGGCATCACACAGGCTGAAGCTCTGGGGGCTCTCATGCTCCACTGAGAATCTGGTGCTACTTGAACCTTGTGCCCTGTCAGGAAATGAATTGAAATTACAGATGATATGGAAATAAACTGAACCTAGTGCTACTTGATTCTTATGTCCTACCAGGAAAAGGATTGGAATTAAGAATTGCAGATGAATGGAAATACCGCAAATTGTATTTTAATCTCTTAAGTCAGAGGACATATTCTTTACTTTATTCTTGCTTCCTTCAGATAATTCTATTCAGTTTAGGAGACCATCCATCCAACATCCAATCCTACGTTGCCCCATGAGGAACGCAGAACCCCGGGGCTAGGCAAGTTAGTCCTGACATTTAAGATGAGTGTGACCAGCCTCACTCATCCCTGAGTGGCATTACGTGAGAAATACACCCCAACCACCTCTTGAGACACTTTTGAAATTAGTGGAGTAAGATATAGCTTTCACTGACTCCTTCACTAAAAAAGGTCTCATATAAGATAAAACTGCCTCAAGGAAGCAAGAATAAACCAATGAAATACTTTGCCTGATTCAAAAGATTCAATCCCATACCTTTAAAAATAAACAACACTTTAACTAGCACATTGTTGCTGTTGTTTTAGCTGATCCTCCCCGGTCTGTCTGGCCGAGCAGATCCATCAACTGCCCCTGCAGGGTTACCCCATGCAGTGATGTTCCGTTGGAAGTAATAAAGTCTCACAAGAGCTAGGCACAAGGAAAAGTGTGGAGGTTTGGTTCCTGAATGGACACTGTATCTGTGTCCCTCTACCCAGTTAATGGGCACCAAAGCAGGCTCCATATAACCCTGTTATCTTATTATATGGTTACCACCCAGTGTTGTAACAGGATTCCTAGGTTACTGAAAACCATTGGGCTTATCACTAAGTGTAGACACATGAAGTGGAAAGAGATTAATATAAAGTGAGAGGAAGCAATGGGAGAAGGACAGACAGAAACAATGACAAAGGCAAAAGGAAGAAGTATGCAGAACTACATGAATTGAGTGGATGCTGGTTGCCACCATCTCAAGAATGCAAAGTGATTTAACTTGAACTGCTAGGTTTCAAGAACAGAAACATGTGTAAGAACATCACAAGGAACTGTGAATAAAATATCTATCTAACTAAGGTCTCTACCTATCTATCAATCTGGGAGGGGGGGGAATCAGTGCTGTGTTACCGCCATGTCACCGAGCTGATATTTTTAAAGCTGGTAAAAAACAAGTGAATGTTGTTCAGCTATTTAGCCATGTAAAGTGTGTTGGCTGCGACTCAATACAGGTTGCTGGTAGGGAAGAAGTGAATGTCAGTCAGTTATTTAGCCCAGTACAATGTGTTGGTTCCCATTCAAAACAGGCTGGGGTAGTGGTTGATTCTTTCATTCATCATCCAATCCTATGTCGCCCCACAGAGGAGCGTACGAGCCCGGGGCAAGTTGGTCCTGACATTTAAGTTGATAATTCTGTATAAAACAAGTTTCCTGAAAACACAGGGTTTAAAAAACACGGGTCTACTTCCCACTGAGGCAGTAAAAACATGTTCAGAACTGAATAAACACAAAAGTGCCTGGGAGTATTGTCAGCATAACTGAGATAATGGAGGAAGAGATGATCTGTTGAAACAGCATATGTGGCATATAAATGGAACATCAGTTGACTCCGATTCTACTCTGAGTGACATGCCAAATGGTTTCTTGTACTCCAGGGTGTTAACCATACAGCCAAATGATGCCTGATGGTCAAGTGGGATTTGGCATTCCAACTGGGTGAAGCCTGTAAGGGTTTCCATCTGAGGGATGGTTGGGGTTTTCATCATCATCATCATTATCATCTAATCCTGTGTTTCCCCATGAGAAGTGTAGGAGCCCAGGGCTAAGCAAAGTTAGTCCTGACATTTAAGATGAGAATGACCAGCTTCATTCATCCCTGGGTGGCAATATGTGAGCAATAAACCCCGACCACCCCTTGGATATGGAAAGCTGCACCAGCTCAATCCAACTGGAGTGCCTTATTTACGCACTAAACCACCAGGCGC
Organism: Birgus latro; assembly: GCA_018397915.1. Taxonomy (NCBI): domain Eukaryota; kingdom Metazoa; phylum Arthropoda; class Malacostraca; order Decapoda; family Coenobitidae; genus Birgus; species Birgus latro. The sequence continues at coordinate 65,404 of JAGKTI010001321.1, read as the reverse complement.
CATAATTTGGTTATACGGTTACTACCCAGTGTAGTAAATGGTTTCCTGGTGTACTGGAAACCATTTGGCTTGTCACTCAGTGTAGAGCCACCCATTGGCAGATGGAAGAGGAAAGAATGAAGGAAAAAACGACAGAAGAGGGTGTGCAGAGTCACCCGTAGGCATAAGGGGGAAGAAAGAATGAAGGAAAAAAGACAGAAGAGGACGGAAGGAAAGAGGGAAGGAAGAGAGGAAAGGGCAGTCACCCGAGAGCAGCACTACATCGAGTGAGTGGATGTTCGGGTATTACATTCACATAATGCCACTCGTGGGCAAGTGAGGCTGGTCACCTTTGCCTTAAATCATAGGAGTAAGTTGCTTAGCCCCGGGCCTCTATGCTTCTGAGAGGGTATATTTGGACTGGATAATGGGTGGAAGAGAACATGTATATATATATATATATATACAGTAAACCTTCCACAAGTCGAACTTTTAGAAGACGGAATCTTCGGTTAGCCGAACTCAGGCCGAGACCAGGTATGAAAGTAGGCCGAAATGCGAAAGTAGGGGGAGAAATGGCGCCAGGCGGACACGTGGCGCCAGTCTGCTGCTTGCTTTTGGAGACGGTAGTTGCGCCATTCTTACTGTCATCTAGTGCTGAGCAGTGCTCTCCTTTTGCCTTCTGCCTTGCCATGGAAGGTTCAAAGCTTAAAAGAAGTGATACTGGCACCTCTAGTCGTAAAGGAATGAAGCTAAAAAAAAAAAAAAAATGTGCGCGTGTGACTTAGTGTAGTGATCATGATTAAAGGCTAGTACTATTATTACTGAAAGTGTTACATTGCAGTCTATTACAGTGATTACATTTAAGTTTAGTTCTAAATATAGAGTGAAATAAATACTGTAAACTCACCCACCTCCGTCTCCAAAACAAAACAAACTGCAGACGAATCTACTGCCTCTAATGAAAGGTGTTACACTGCAGTCTATTACAGTAATTACATTTAAGTTTAGTTCTGAATATAGAGTGAAATAAATACTGGGTACTGTTTAGAATTTACTTTAAAGTGTGAACTCAACCACCTCCGTCTCCAAAACAAAACAAACTGCTGACGAATCTACTGCCTCTAACGAAAGGCAAATTATGTGCACTGAATTCTTTCTTTTTTGTCTTTATTAATTTATACACTGTATATGCTCCTTTACTTTAGTGTTAAGAAGACAAGTAATAAGTATTGTTTTTGCAATTTGGGGGGGTGAAAATCCATCTCCAACACTCGCTGCCGACAGTCTGTACTGCCTCTGTGAATGATTTTCTACCAATTAACCACTTCAGTACTGTGACGTCCATTTCTACTTTATTTATGCTTCCTCCAGCCGATTTTATGGCACTCAGGACTGGACTCACATACTGAAGGGGCTAACGAAGGCTGTACCAACCCTGTGCACTTCCACAGATCCAACCTACACTGACTAAAATTGTCTGGTGGCAGCAAGAACAAAATGAAAATACACCCAGCACTGAAGGGGTTAAAGGTATATTAAATGCACTAAATTGTTTTTTGTCATAACTTATTTATTTATATATGCTTCTTTAATCTAGTGTTGAAAGGACAAGTAATAGGTATTGTCTTAGCAATTTTTGGGGGGTGAAAATTCGGTAATTTAGCAATTTTGGGGGGTGATAATTCGGTAAGACAGAAAATTCGGTAATTCGAACCAGGGTAGAGCCCCATATAGTTCGGCTTGTGAAGAGTTTACTGTGTATATAAAATAGTCAGTCAGACCATACCATTTGTAACTTCTTTTTTTTGGGGGGGAAGGGAGGGGGGAGGGGGATTAGTCCATACTAAATTAGCTACAAAAACAAAATTTAATTGCTACATATAATGATGGTTTTCCAGTTTCCCTTAATTACACAACCAATGTGTGACAGCCTGTACCAGATCGCTGACTTATAATAAGCACTGCCTGTACTGTACTGCATACTCATTCAACTCACAATACAAATCCTTTGGCCATGAGATCCATTTCCTGAAGAAGACGAAGAGACTTTGACACAATTTGACTGAAGTCTCTTAAATGCATGACTACTTTCTTCACTTGCATAACCAGATGATAAGAGCTCAGGAAAGTATACCTGCCAAAAAAAATAAATAAATAAATAGATAAAATAAAACTGACACAGATACTGTATATAGACAGAGACTGATACACCTATTATGAAATTCGGCCTCCTATTATCGGACACTCAACATCTGTAGCGATCTAACATGTATTCCAAGTCTGTCAATAGATCTGACTTAAACAATTACAGTACCTACAAATATCTTGGTTGCAGTTTTACTACAGATATGATAGTCTGTCCACACTAAATTGGCAGACTTTTGTCCTTTAGCAACTTATTTCCTGTTCAAAAGCAGAATCTAACAACAGTACAGCTTTGCAATCTTTCCATGGCACTTCTTTATGTCTAGCATCATATTCTAGTGTTCATTTCATCCTACACTCAGCATTCAAAATGAGTTGGGACCACAAAAATAACATTAACTATGGAATGACAGCAAGTTTGGGATAAGTTACAGTGGACACAGTAAAGCAAAGGTACTGGTAATGACTGTCTCTCAGACTACAATAATGTGCCTACTCTCTTTTGCTTACATCCTCACCCTATAATGCAAGGTGTATTAGGGAACTTTCATACACTGTGAAAATGA